>JAWWEN010018751.1:0-19970 GCA_035582955.1 Sycophila texana | reverse complement strand
CATACAGACATTTTCTAAAAAGTATTTTTTTGGCCTTTCTGAACCTAAATAAGTACTTTTACGTCAAAATCTGAAGAGCGAAAAATGTTGGCGACACAAGGCTTTCTCTATGAGAAAGCAATAGAATTGATCTACAATTTCTATCTCAATAAGTTGTATTAGGCCTCAGCTAATTTAAGGGTGTAAACGATATTATTGGGATTTGACATTTCTAGATATAACTAACCATAATACATATAGATATCGCGATATATAGCTAACCAAGATGGCGCGACTTTGCCAGGGTTTAACGCAGGCTTATATGGAGCAAGCATTTTTTTTTGCACTGTGTTAAACCCTGGCAAAGTTGTGTCATCTTGGTTATCTATATATCGCGATAGCTATTTGTATCCAGGGTTAGCTATATCTACAAATGTAAAAAAAAAACTAATTTATAAAAAAATAGAACGATTTTTTAAATATTTGTAAACAAATTTTTGAAGCTACGTATCTACTTGCAAATAGGTAGTTTCAGGTGTGCTGAATTTTACGATGTTTTCGTCCCGAGTCTCCACTGACCGGACGGTCTTTGTCTCTTATGGTCTGCGGCGAGCGGGGGAGCTCGTCCCGCGCGACCAGATTAACGAAGAAACGGCGCGCGACCGTAAAATACGACGCTCTCCGGGAATCGATAAATCTCAACGCTGACAGATTCGAAATTCAAGGCGTGTCGCTCTTTAGCGCTTGTCTGTATTTTACTGACAGCCGAGGAACGCAAGGGCGAAACGCCCGCTAGGGCCCGCGCATATATGCGGAGGAGCGTCCAGGACCCTTGATAGGTTGCCCATAGTCGTTTGCCGAACGGCAAAAAATAATCCTTCCTTTGACTCGTCCTCTCCCTCTATACCTCTTTTTCTCTGTCGCACGCATATACACATACTAGTGGGAGAGTTAAGTTTCGCAAGCTGCCGCATATGCGCGAAACTCCCCGACCTTTACGTATATACATACGTTTTATGCGGCTGTAAATTTTCAAAGAGAATCGCTTTTACCTCGCAGTTATCCTCGAAATTTATAGGCGACTCTACCGATATCGTCAATTACCCTATTGTCAAACGCGTCTGCATCTTGCCAATTATCGTGATTGCCATTTTTATGTTTAAACGCGATGTTCAGAATTTACAATGAAAATTTGTTAATTTTTTTTTTTTTTTAAATAAAGTACGCGTCTATTAAAAATAGAGGGTAACAAATTGTTACTGACCTTCTTTATAGAATTTTGTTAAAAAAATGCAGAAAAACATTTCTTAGGGTGGATGTTCTTTATCATTCGTAAATTGGTATTCTTGAAAAACTCAAACTTTTAAGTGTTATTTTTTACGTAGATAAGTACGTCTACTTTTGTTGACTATCACCACTGGCTTCTTAGAGTTGAGAGGTGTAGAAATAAATTTGTATAAAATATTAATATTATGTATAAAAAATTTAAATATAAGGATATAGATATTTCAATATTTCAAGATTTTTAATTTACATTTACGTCAATTAATTTAATGTAATTCTGTAATGCGCAAAGAAAGTTTCTATTTTTTAAATTAAACAAATATGCTCTTAGTATTAATCACATTATCGCTGAAAAATACCAGTGCACCTCATATTGGCATAAAAATTCCTATCGGCTCTCGAATCCGATGCAATCCCAATACAGTTTACATCATACTGCATTGTTAATTCGACTAATAATTAAGATATTTAACACGAAACACTTGTTCAATTGCCGATAAGCTCGTTTCTCTTATTTTATTTTATCGAAAGCCCGCTTCAGAATAAACAAAATAAATTCGTCGCTCAAAGTGGCAGAAGCATCGACAAAGAAAATTGCTCGCAATCTGTATACTCGCTCGAAAAGGCCGCGCAATTCCCCCTCGATTTATCGCGGCTCTTTACCATACCTTGTCAAGTGTCATATCCACAGAATGCAATTTCGTTCGAGGGTCCGCGAGGCCTATATATAGCACTCGAGTATCGGAGAAAGCAAAAGGAAATCGTCGCTCGAATCGCGAGCGGCTTTGCAGTGTATATTATTGCGCGCGCGAGGCAAACCGGACGCCCGCGAGATTCGAAATCTCGCGCCGGAGACATCGTAAACTTCGAGATCGGCCTCCCCTTCTATCTGTCCATCTTTCTCTTTCTCTCGCCTGAAAGTCTGTGTCGGCTCGTGGCGGTTATCGGGGCAGTCTAGCGGTTATCGCGCCTCGGCGTCAATTGAATTGTCCGGGCTCGATTTATGACGGCCTCGAGATAGGCTTATTAAATGCCGAGTGCGCGAGCCGCCACTTTGTCTTGCTGGGCAAGAAAGAGAGATAGATATAAGGGTCCGCGGGACAGAGACGGCCGATGCATTGTTTATTTTCGCTGGCGCGATTGACCGCCGCGGTGAGATATATACGCTCCTCGGTCGGGGAAAAATCCGAGCCGGAACAGGCGTACACCTATATACGATTGTTTGTTCTTTAAACTGGTGACCAGACGTCGCCCGTGACTTGCGGAAAAAAATTATGCGAACTTTTTTGCGCGTCGCAGACGGCTGCGCGTGGCTCGGTCGTGTCTCTTTTGTCTGGCTGCGATTGTTTGTAAACAGTTTAGAGGGCACGAATTATCTCGTCTGTCTCTCAATTCGATAAAAAAGATTTAATTTTTTAATTGTTTTAATGCGACGGATAATGTACGCTTAATTTATGTATTTTTTTTTTTTTTTTATTTAAAAGCGATATGAATAAAAATGTCAAATGAAAAGCACCGTCGTATTAAACGTAATTGTTTTGTATACAAAACTTTATTGTACTGTTCAATAGAGTACATTAGTTTTAAGTTAGTTTTAAGCTAAACAAGTTTGGTTTAGGCAACCTGTGAGGACTTAGCCATGCCTGTTTTATTGTTATTCCAGACCGACGAACAGGAAAATTTACCTCTGTCGGATTACCTTGTAGTACTATATTATATCTATTTTGCAATGTAATGTACTGTTATTATGGATAAATATATAAATAAATATTTACGAAACTATCCTAGAGGAAATGTAGGAATCCTATAGGAATCCTATAAGAGCCCAATAAATAATAAAAAATACTATAATAAGTTTCTGCAGGAAAGCCTGTATAGAATTTTTAACACGAAAAACGTATAGTGTTTCCTCTAAGATTTTTATTCATACATGTAGGATTTTCTATGGGATACCTATGTTATTCTAAAGAAAATTGTCTTTAAATTTTATGATGCACGTCAATATTATGTGTGCACCTTTAAAAAGCCATAATTGTAAAAGTTGTTAGTGCCACTTCTATTTGCTTATCGACTTCGCGACTTTCCACTCTTATCTGTTACGCTAATGACATTAACGTCATTATTAACACTGCAATTGTAATCGTAGCCAATGAACAGATCATTTTACGATTTGCTCCACTTTTACTACTCGCGCCTCGATTCATGCACCATTATCGCTCGGTTGACAACGTCATTATTAGTGTCGGCGTGGTCTATAGTTATATTATCCGGGGATTTACGCTTCACCCTGGCGTGCGATAGCGCCGCCGCAATTTACGCACTATCACTTTTTCACTTCAATTTCTATTTATAGGATCACGCAACCCTTCCGACCGCCCACCTCTCGTCCCGTCCGCTGGGGCGCTTCCTTTTTTCCCGCCGTCAAATAAGAAAGTGACAAATGAATTTTTCATATAAAAGAGATTTTTTGCTTCAAATATGCTATTTCCGTAATAGTCTTATCGATACTATCTCGTATTTAAAAAGTGTCTTTTTTATCTTACGTCGGCTACGTATTTATATTTTTTTCTGCGAAAATAGAAAAATTGTTGAAACTGTTGTAGAATTTAAAAATATAGTTAGTCTTTTAAGTGTCACTTATTAATTAGGTACTTATATTACCCAGATTAACTCTTATTTCGAAACTTTATTTGTTCGCTTACGTTTGGATTATTTTATTGTAAGAAGAATATTTTGATCGATTGATATTATATAAACAAAAATAATATACTGCATTTAATTCTGAAAATTTTTCATTAAAATACCACAGCATTGTTATATATTTCAGTGATTATCAGAATATATATATATGTATAATGCATTGCATTTGCATTCAGTATTTATCCAGATAAAATTATGATATTTTAAATTTGTTATTTTTGCGCTCATACATTATTACCACGAGAATATGCGGAAGGATCCCTTATGTTAAAATGCATTGCGATATGATCGAATTGAAGAGTCTTGAATTATCGAATTTATCGAATATCGAAATTGAAGAGTGTGAAAGTAGGAGCAAATTAAGCGTTTGCTTTTTTGTTTTTGTCGTATCCGAACTAAAATAATCAGCGCGCGAAGCGCGCGTGTGAATTCTAGTATACTTTTAACGAGACAATTCTTACTTCCCTTTTCCCTTCCGCGCTACCGATTATCCTAACCTGCAGGGTAGCGAACTGACCCCCATACGAGTGTGTCCAATTAAATTATAAGTACTTGTATATACACCAGGGTATTGCTTATAACGCAAAGCTCACCGCATAAGCTTAGTAGGTTCCACTCAGCGTTAATTAGCGAATATCGTGTTTTTTTATTCCTTCGCATACTGTCATGAATTTATTCATAATGATAAATAAACAATAAAAAATTAAATAATTGGTAGAGTGTGTAAAAAATTTAATCTTGGATCAATCGACAGAAGTGCAAATGCTTATAAAAGCTTGGTAATTTTTATATAGAAAAGTTTTCATAATTTTACGAAGACTTTCATCAGAAAAAAGATTCTACCGTGGCCAACTGTTAAAGTACATTCAGATAAAAGCTCAGCCTCTACTAAATTTCCCAAGAAAATTCTTTTAGCGCATACTTTTCCCCATTAATAAAAAAAACATATGTATAATTTTCATGAAAAAGTTGAAGAATTCTATTAAAACACTTGAACGTTTGTTTTTCAGAATCCGACGCGCAAAAGTGCCGAGGACTCGCCGTTAAAGGTGAGTATATACTGCGTATACGAACAAGATCCATCAAGAATAAAAGAACTATTTCGATAAGTCTCATTATGTCCATCCGTCGCCATCCTCGCAAAGTCGAAGAAATTCGATCGTCCTGCTCGGTATAGACTTGGCGTGTGCCCGTGGAATTCACGAGTCCTGCGACTCGCGACGATCCGAGTCCGCTGGGCCGAAAACGCAGAAAGGAAGAGAGGGTCTGGCTCTGGGGTTCCGGGGGGACGACGACCTGACGTAAAGTATGACGCGCCAAGTAGTTTTAATTACGCGATGTGCAGCAGCCTGAATTATTGCTGGCGCACGCTGCTCCTCCGCGAAGACATATTGAACTAATTCCCGTCATTTGCCCCGACACTTATTAAACCGGGGAATGTCACCAGCCTTAATCCTCCGTAGAATGCAAGGATAAGCTCCCTCCGGGCGCGCGCAAGCGCAAAAGTTTGGTCGCGAGCTTGCAAACTAGATTCGTGAAAAAAGACCAGCGTCTATACCACCCGTCCATGACAATGAAGATAAATTTCTGTTATGGTTTTTTTTTTCTTTTGGTGCACTTTGGATATGATATCCAGGATGTTTCATGATCCTACAGATAAAATTTTTTTTTTTTTGTCAACAAGGTAGATTGAAAAGTCTGTTATTGAGTATTTGCAAGTAGTAAAAGCTAAAATGTATTTTTTATCGCTATAGAGGTGACAAAATGTTTTCTGGTATACGCAAAAGAGAAGAAAAGAAAAGTACGAATATCGGTGTTTGTATCAAATGACAATCGATTTACGATAAAATACTGAAATAAATAATCGTGTATTGGTTTTGTCCATGGAAATAATTCAATTAACAGTGAAATCCTGATTAAAGCTACCTACAATAAAAGGTATTTCGTTTAAAGCTTGTTATCCTGTGCTTAATTCAGTCAGGGTGCTCAGGTGGCGATTTCCAATCTTTTATAATACTCTTAAGTAAATGTCCTGTTCAATATAGTGACGTAAATCGAGCCTGATGTAATCTCAAATAGTAAAGCTTAATTTTATCGGTCACCAATGAAAACCATCGTCAATCACGTTCACCCTCAAATTGAATTAATTTTGACTTTATTTTCAGTGTATTCAATACTGTGCAAATAGAAACTTCAATTGTCTTAAAATACAAGTTCTGTCGATATAAAAGAAAGATTTTATGAGGATAATGCGAAATTTTATTTCTATTAATTTTTTTCCTACATTTAAAACTAATAACCTGTTACGGATACAATTTGCGTCGTTTTTCTTTAGTTAAGAATTACCGTTTTAGGAACATAACCATTACATATTTTTATTATCAATAATATTTTTAAGTCAAGCTTTTATAACAAAATTTTCATAAAAATTTTATCACCAATTACTTTGCACAATAAGATTCTATGTTAAAAGCAGATATTCAAAAATTTAACTTGCTTCATTTTGTTGCATATATCTCTCAGTCCACCGAGTATCACAATTATCTCATCATTAACTCTTAATTGTCTCATCCTCCGTTAAATTCATAACTTCACCAGAACTTCCGCAAAATCACGAAAAATAACTTTCGAGATGAAATGAAACAGCCAATCATTCCAGGCGGAAACTTTTAATAGCAGTAAAACGAACATAATTTTCTCTCTCTCTCTTGAAAAAATAGAAGAAAAAAAGTAAAAAAGAAATTAAAGTGACATCGTGTAAAAGAATGAAATTTTCAATACTCCCACAGTCGATTTCCCTTGGAAGCAGCGAAACGCGAGGCGAAGCTCCCCTTTCTTCCTCAATCAGCTCTCCAGTAGTATAGTACGAATTCGCTTCTCCGCGCGCGACGCTCTCAATTTTCCGCCGGCACTCGCACGTGGAGAAGCGCGCCGGCAAGGCCATCGGGAATTAAAAGCGACGGAATAAAGAAAAGATCGGAAGCGCCGAATGGAACGGCGCGCAAAGGGGAAAAAGGGGAGGGGTGAGAGGCGCGACTGCCGGGCGAAAGAAAGCGCGAAGGAAAGAGAGGGACAATGAAGGAAAGTATAGAAAAAGTGAGTCGAGATACTGCGGCACTCGAGAGTATATACAGTGCGTTTCCGCCGCGGGCGGCTTTGTTTACGCGCTCATGGGCACAGGGGCCCGGGCGCAGGGAGAGCGGGGGACCCTTATTCCACGGGCAACATCTGCCGCGGGCGCGTGCACCTCGGCACGCTCTCCTCTACGCTGCTTTCGATTTCTCCTCGGACCCGGGCGCGGACGAGGAATACCTGAGCGAGCTCAGCTACTCTCGGATCGATGCTGAGGCCGCGCTGATGTCTCGGCTGCTGGCTTGCCTCGGCCTCCTTTATCGTCGGGGTCCGAGGGAAGAATCAACATCGCGGAAGATTGCACGAGGGCGTATCACGACCAGCATATTGGTATTTATTGGTCTGACTAATATTTTCTGTATTTGTCTTTTTATTTTACTTTTTTTTTTTCAGTGTTTACCTTTTATTATTGCCCTGAGCTCGTCCTGTCTTTTATTTTTTAGTAGAGCCTTGCAATGCTAAAGCTTGTGCCTGGTCTGGCAATGCGTTACCGAATCTCGGATTGGGAAAGTGCGTCTGAAGTGTCGGAAAATACTGTAGAAAGGAAATAGAACAGTTTTTCATGGCCTGACACAAAACGCAAACATACGTTATATTATGTATCTGCAGTCAAGTGGAAATATGACATTTACATGAGGACTAAAATGCGCATTTCTCTGGTAGAATATGGATAAAACGGTCTACCAGATTGAAACAATATACATATATTTCTTTATACACACAAAATTTTAGCGAACATTAGAATAGCAATTTTATTTTGTTTTCAAACAAAAACTACGCTAAGTAGACAACAATTATGTTGTAGTTATTATATATATATACATACACTTATATAATTATGTATTATATACATATATATTTAAGTAAAAACTTTAGCATGTAAAGAAAACGTGCACATATCACAACTTATGTATAAACAAATAATTAATAGTTTTTTTTTTATTTTCCTATCTGAAAATATATAATATGCCAGATATGAAATACATCTAAGTTTATATATTAGTTATTACTAGTTGCGGGGAATGAATCAACAGATGGTAAGCTGCAGGTTTATTTTAAAACCAAACCTGATATGGTACGAGTCATACTTTTTGATAAATCACTAAATATACCTAATAAATCTGCATGATAATACAAATTTTTATTGAATAATAAGAAAATGTTTATACCAAGATGACTCAGAAACTAAGATTAACTGATGATTTATGAAATACAATAGTTATAATGTACAAATTTAAAAGTTTAAATATCTTAAGTTGTCCAAACGTACGTGAAAAATTGAATGTCCAATCTTTACGGTCAGAATTTAATGTTGACCTAAATTTCTGGAACGTTTAATTCTGAATTGATCAGATCAACGTATCAACGAAATTTAAAAAAAAAAAAGACAAAGATAAAATAGCTGAAAAATCTCTTATTCAAATTTACAGACTTTTGCATCGAGCTTATAATTGAACGTCGGTAAAACCGCATAAAATACAAATCCTGAAGTTCTTTTTACGATTTTTTAAAACCTTTCTCTCGTCACCACAATATACGCCATTGGATGAAGTTAAAAGCTTGAAAATTATAATCCCAAACTTTGTTCGAAACGTTTTTATAGACTCTTCTTAAAAAAAATCCTAACTTTCCCACTCGTTCATCCTCCAGTAATAAGGAAAAGCCCAGTAAGTAAGATTCCCCAAGTAGGCGTCTCTCGAGCAAATCGTCCCAGAATTCGTAGAGTCAGCTTTTTTAAAAGAGGCTGCGCCGGCAAGTGGCCTTAGCACACTAGTCGCGGGGCCGACAATTCCCACGGGCCCACGATCGCACTCGCCATTGGCCGATCATTTTATTTGCTGCGCAGTTAAGAGCGGCGCGGCGTGCATCGGCGTGTGCACGCGAGCGCTGCAACCGCTTGTTTACAGTTGGCGAAGTGCGGTGACGTCGCGCCGCGGCGGCTCGGCCGGCCGTGAAACCCGCGGAAGCCGCGCGCCTATACATATATACATCTGTATAGTACACATACATATAAGTGCATAGACAAGTGCACATATACGATATTCATATACATGTAGACCTCCGTGCGCCAGCCACGGGAATTTTGACGCGCAGTTTTTCCATGGGAATGACTTTTCTCCGAGCGTCCCATTGCTGGTCTCTTTTTGTCCTTGGCTCACGCGCGTGTACGCACGTCCCACCGCTATGCCCGCGGCTCCCGCATGCGCGCCTCGTCTATATAATGACATCGCTATTTATTGCATCGCTTCAAACGGAGTTGGCTCTTTTATCATCGTCTGTGTGAAAAAAAGGATAACTTTCTTTCAATTTCAGATTATATATTGCTTGATTGAGCGCGCGTGTCATCGATTTCTAATCATTCCTTATACAGAGTGCATTGCGGTACAAAAGCGCGAAGGAAGTGCAGTTTATTTTTTTCATAATTATTAGGTCTATACTTTTTGCCTGTATTATTTATTTTTAATGAAGTATGCGAAAACCTTTTATACTGTATTTGAGAAAGTACAAAGTAGAAATACGAGAAATCGAATTTTGTTAAAATTGTAAAATGCTTATTATTTACAAGTAATGCGAAAATCATCTTACGTACTTGATTCAGTAAATTATTATGGATTTACAAAATTCTCTCTCAATTAGCCTCTCTTATACAATCATCTTGATTGATTAATAAATAATTTTCCCGGTTAAATGACGCCAAAAATTGAAAAGTTTATCTTTGTTGAATCAAATTATTGAAATAAGAATACAATAAGTTTTATAATCATTAAAATATTTTTAAATTTTACTCCCGCCGATCTCTCAGTGCATTATTTTAATGTTAAATATTAAAACGGACGGATGAACGGTCATAAAAAGAACATTATTTTTGTGATACTAATTCTTACTCTACCTTCAGAAGATAAGAGAACACAAAAAAAAGAGTGTAAAATAAACAAAATGTTTTCTGCAAGCTCCTATCGAAAACCACAAAATAAAAATCTTTTACCGTGACGCGATTGTTGAGGCAGGAGAGCGCGTCCGAAGGATACGGAGCCGTTTCACCCACATTGCACGGCGTACAGAGAGCCTTCGAGCCCCCATCGGCTTTTTTTATTTTCCTCCTATAACTTTCCTCCATTCCTTCCGTTCGAGCGCTCGGTTTGTTTGCGTGCGGCCGACAGGCCTCCTAAGCTCTCGCTCTCCGTCTCTCTTCCGGAATGTCTCTTTCCGTCGCGCTTCTTCCCTCCTCAAATTACACGCGTCACGCATGCGTGAGTGCGCGAGCCGCGGTTCGACGACCGGGAAACAAGATTTGTTATTGTCGACGAACTTTTTTTTCTCCCCCTCGGCCATCCTACATCCAGCGCCAAGTCGCAGCTCCTTTTATTATTGCCTAAGCGGCCCCCGCGGACGAGGGCGCCTCCATGCACGACACACCGCATGGTATTTATACGTCTCCACACCGCGGCATATTGCCCGGTGAATCTTCTCCCGCGCACTTTTTCCCTTCCACCTCCGCCGCTCGTTTGTACCTACGCGCGCTCCGAGAAAGATAAATTCTCCGCGACGCGCGGTGTCTACGACCTCGTTAAGGTATAGTTTGCGCTGTAAATCGCCATCGTGATGGATTTCTTTGAAATTTTAATTCTAGGCTGACTTTGATATTCTTTGTTGTTGATCGAAATCCCGGAAAACTCGGCGATGACGTTTTCGAAATATTAATTTTCAATGTCGGTGTGCTCTTGATGATCTTAATAGCAAAAACTACGGTCACTGGTATAATGGAATGAGTTGAAATTGTTATTATGGTAACTATACTCTATGATAACTGACTTGTTGTTGCTACTGAATGAAAATGCTTTTTCAACCATAATGACTTGTTATCGATTTAACTTGTGAAAATAAGCTATTTGATCCATGCGTGACGGTGTAGGGGAGGGGGTTGGAGCTGAATGTCACTTTAAAAGGCCAAATTTTTGTCGCGCACGGCGGCCTCTTCAATTAATTTCACTCCATAACATTTGATATGAAAAATCCAAATAAACGAGGACAGCACTGTTCTTACACGGAACGAATACTCAAACATTAATTATTTTATAGCCATTAGAAATGAAATGGAAACGACAAATAAACCCTTAACTGACACTGGGGGTAGTTTTTTTAGTTGAGGCCTAATACAACATATTCAGATAGAAATTGTAGATCAAATTAGCGTTAGCTCTCGAGGAAAGTATAAATTCTATTTTTTTCGTCGTTTTGCTATAACATTTTGAAAAAGAACTCCGGAAATTTTATTTGTTTGGGTGTTTTATAGTAAAATTTAACTTTCTATAGCACGTCATTCTTTAGAAAAGGCTCTAAGGAATATATTAAAAAATTGTCAAATTAAAATAGTTAATAATTAAACTGTTAACAACAATTTTACTCTGAGTTTCAAAAGACCCCTTGTGACAGTTATGTTTATTATTTTGTCAGTTAAGGGTTAACTTCTAAATTTTCAAACTCTATTAAAAATTTTTAGCCTACAAAATAAAAAATTTTTATATTTTGAATCATTTACAGTTGGAGGCAGAGCAAAAACACGGGGTGTAGAGTAAGTAGCCTACGACCAAGCTAAAATTATCGCAGTTCCATGAACGTGTCTAAAGGAGGCATCCTCTCTCGCGCGCACCTCAAGATTTTTACTCGCGACATTGTGACCCGTTAGTCGCGTCAAGCATGCGCGAAGACCCTTTCGACAACCGGAAAACAAATGTTTCCCCTCTGTATGGTTACGGAAAAACTTTTTTAAAGTGAAAGCTTCGTATTTTTTTTTCTCAACCTGCAAAAAAATATAGAAATCACGTTAAAGAGTCCTTCCGGTGCAAGGGCGCTAAAAAATTTAATTGCCAAACAAAATCTTTTATACAACCCCGAACGAAAATACCGGCGAAGTCTTTGTAAAATCGACGATATATTTCAAGTCATCGTTGTATTGCAAAAAAAAAAAAAAAATTCGATCGGCCCTCCTTCACCGGATTAGTCGAGTGATGCAAGAAATACTTCGGCGCGCTTCGCAAATCAATTGAACGACGAGTTTCCGAAATTAGAGCACGCGCGATTCGGTGCGTTGTGAAACACCCCAGTCACGATGATGCAAACGAGCAAGTGTATTATCGGCATCGTCCGATAAGCTGCGCATAAAGCTCAAACTGTTTATAACCAGCCGATGCAAACGCATCAATCCTACGATTTGAATTTGCCGCCACTCTTCCCCTCAGTCGGGGAAGAGATTTTTCGCTTCGTCGAAAAGAAAACGCCTGAAAACAGCGGAGAGGGTTTCAACAGCGAGAGAAAGAGAGAAAGAGAGAGAGAGGAGAAGGTAGTGAAAATCCAGAGCAATGAAAGAGCCATCCATCTTTCCATTTATCGGCCACTCGGCAGATTGCCTTATCATCGTCTTCGGAAATCTCCTATGCTCTTTCTCGGGCGATAGCACTGGGGAAAATGCCGAAGGAACGTATATATATATCGCACAT
This sequence comes from Sycophila texana, assembly GCA_035582955.1. NCBI lineage: Eukaryota > Metazoa > Arthropoda > Insecta > Hymenoptera > Eurytomidae > Sycophila > Sycophila texana. Next base: position 7,377 of record JAWWEN010018751.1, on the reverse strand, counting down.
CCGGCCGGCAATCGGTGCTACCCTGCACCAGGAAAAATCAACATTCTCGTAGTTTGCCTTATCCTCGTTTACTATATCTTCATCTGGGCGTTTCTTTCTTTTTTTTTATTACAGCCACGCGTGCCTATCTTTCCCTCTTCCTAATTCTAACCCCGAAATCTATTTATCTTGCTTTCACCTGATTTATTAACCACCGCGAGCGAATTAAAGAATTAAGAAATTGCTTACTCCTTTTTTTTTCTTATTCTTATCATACGTATAGCTGCTTTCACTGTGAAACTTAAACTGAATATACTTTTGGTTGCCGGAGGGGGATCGTTAACAAACCATTTGAGCCATAAAATTGCTTAAAAATAATAAAATTTACATGCAATATCATACAAGTTTATTAATTACTGATTAAATCTACAACTTAAATTGCTATTTTTTTATCTTAACTTAATCGTTTCCTGTGGCTTCAGAAGCTTCATTAGATATAATTTCACTTAAATTTTTATTACATTCCATTTGAAGAGGAAATTGTTTTTTCGCCATTCTAACCTCAAAATCGCGTGTTCAACTTGATTTTGCGGCTCTCATGGCGAAAAATAGTATACGAAACTAGGGCGTAATGTACTATTAACAGTGCACAAAACTGACTCTTAAAATGTTAATTTAAGTCTTTTCAAACTATTTTATATATAGCTATACTTAAAAATTTAATACTTTAATCAATATTTAATATTGACTAATTTAATCAAAATTTTTTATGGCTACGCTACTTTGAATCGGGCATCGTCAAACAAGTTATTAGAAATAGCTCCAGGACAAGCGACAATTCAGTTACGCCGAGGAAAAATAGATCAGAGATTGCAAAAGTGAAGGTTCGCCGGGATACGCGGAGTCCAGGGTGGTCCGCGTAATCAGATCGATTTATATACGAAAGTGCGGCTAATTTGTAGCCATACGCGTTCCCCTGACTCATATCTCGATATCATTTGCGCCGGTGTAACTCTCGTGCAATATGTGACTCACACGCCTATATCTGATCGGAGTGTGTGTCAAGTATGAAATCGGCGACTCGTTCTTTTTTTTTTGCAACTGGCACGAGTCGATGTACAACAGGAAACACGTGGGCTAACACGAATTTTTTTCTATTTCGCCATTTGCGTCACTCGTCGCCGCCCGATCAGAAATCAGGAGTGGCTCGATCTTAACTGTGTCGACTTCGTCACCTTCTATTTGTAGTTTAATGTACAGATTTAATGAAGGACGTATGAAATACATATTTTACTGGATTTTGAAAATAATATTCTCCACTTTGTCACATTAATTTATGCGGATTTGAAGACACACATTGTTCTTTTCAGGGGATTACCGTAACTTTTTCAAAATTCGAAATTGAAATTTTACTGAGGTGTTGTTCAATTTTTTTTTTTTAATTTAGTAGCATCGGTGAATGACACCGTGACGTGAAGTCTTAATAAGTTTTCTCTGTATCAATGTAAATGGCTATTTAAAAAATAGGGCTAAATTAAAGATATCAATACACTGAGAACACATACTGGATTCTCCGATAAGAACTTCCATACTCTACAGTAAAATTTGCCATAAATATAGGAAATTTTATTGGGCAGTATTGGAAAAAATTCTATACATATTTACAGCAAATTTTATTGTAGACGAAGATGACAGCTTTCATCTGAGAGTACAGTCTTTAATTGCATTCCATACTGATAGTAATTTTTATATAATACTTCTTTCTCACAGCTATCTTATTTACACAGAAATTTCCAAAATCATCCATCTCAATATAGATCCACAATTTATCTACAATAAAAATGCATTCATCGTTGTATCCTACATTACTCGTACCTAATAAATAAAAATTAAAATAACAATACAAAAAAGAAATGAAATAAAAGAGAGGAAGAAGAAAAGTACGAGAGAAGACGATGTACACCGAAATGTTATGTTTATCCCCGTGCATTACGATGCCGTGCAAATTTTGTATGAAGATTTATTTTTACATCAAGATTAAGAGGGAAGTAGAACACGAAATTATTTTTACCTCGAATCGCAATGGAAGGTAGACGCGCCTCGGCTAATAATACAACCGGCGAGCGCGGAGGGATAAACTATTCGTAATACCCGACTGGAATACATCATTGAGCGAGTGCGGGGCCTACTCCCCCGCGCCTCGGTGTGTCGCGCGCGCGCTCCTTCTCTCCCACTCGCGGCACAAGTGGGCCGCGCTCGGAGGGTGCAGCCCCGTGACTTATGGCCGCAGATAAATAAACATCCCAGGGCCGCTCGTCTCCATATCCGCGCGTCCCTTTTGTTCTTTCTCTGGCCGAGCGATGACTCGGCCGCGGAGGGAGGCGCAACGTCATCGTCTCCTCGGCTGCGCTTATTGCGTCGCGCCTCTCTCGGCTTCTCTCCCCGAGGAAATGACGAGCCGCGCTCGCTATAAATAGCCCGCCGCGTTTCGCCGCGTCTTTCGCGCGTTGCAGCGCAGCCGACGGGGGAGGGGGTGTCGTCGCTGCTCGCCTGCGGTCGTCGCTGCACCCGCACCGAGGGAAATAGAAAAGCAGGCCGAGGCGAGGCGCGAGCGCGACCGGATGAGCGGAAGATTAAAGGGAAACGCCGAATGAAACTGAGAGGGACGCGCTCACGAAACGGAGAAGCGGAAGAGAGATCGCCGGGAAATTCCGGATGGGAGTAACGCTTGTGTCTCTTGCGATTTTTCTTTTTGGATGCAGATCGTTTCAATTTTGTACTTTTTTTTTTAAGTTACTATCCTAAAGCTGAAAATGTGACGTATTCAATGTGTGAACGACTTTTCACGTAAAAAATGTCACTATTAACAATTTTCAAGTGAATTTCACGGTTTCAGGTTTATTGAGTAAATGCACTGAGAAAAAAAAATCAGTTGAAACAACGATCCGGACGCATAAATACCGACAACTAATTTTTTTCGTTGATTTAACTGAAATTGTATTGGTCTAATAAAAATATTGATTGTTCTAATGAGATGTTTAATTGTTTCAATAGATACTTCATTATTTCAATAGATGTTTAATTATTTCAACAAATTTTTCGTTCAATCAACGAAAAAATGGTACTTGTCCGTATTTATACGCGTGGATTGTTGTTTCAACTGATTTTTGTTCTCTGTGTGAAGAATTATTATGCACCCAAACTAAAAGAATATTTATTTATTTATTTATTTATTTATTTATTACCAGAGTACATCTGTATACAGACATACAAATATAAAAAATTACAGTTGCATATATATATTACCTATAAAATCAATAGGCACTATACTAATGTTTTTACTTGAAACTATATCACAAAAGCTCGTGTTCTTTTTTTTTTCATTATTCGCTATCAGAAAATCATTTTCAAAGTTTCAAATAAATCGGTGATCTGAGGGTGGTTAGTCATAAGCCCTTCATATTTCTCATGAACTCTGTAAAAATAAATAAGTGAAATTTGACGAAAATAAGTGAATAGTCACTTATTCTACGTGAAAAATCTTCCACTTTCTGCAATAAGTGGAAGATATTTAACGTGAAATACGTGACTATTCACTTATTCTAGTGAAATTTCACTTATTCATTTTTAGAGGGAATGCCTACAGAATACTTCAATCGTTTAGAAAAAATTGTTTAAATAAAATTCTACTCTCAAGCAAGTGACTTTCGTTTATTGTTGCACTCAATCGTCTTTTCAGAACTTAGGAGAAAAGTGTGATGCTTAACTGGAACAGAAATGTAATTCGAGTCGATTAATGGGGATTTGAGTGGTGCGTAAGCAGGTATGCAGAGGATACGAAGGCAGAAAATAAACTAGGCAGTAGAGGCATTAGTTCGTGTAGGATGAGACGCGTAAAGAGCAGGACAGAAACGAGGTGGCTCGTGTCGCATACGAACTTTTCACTTCGCCGGTGTGTGAATGTGCTCATGTTATTCCTCGAAGGAAGTCGGCCAATGACGTCAGTGGTAGCGCGTTGACGTCGCCCGAGTGGGACGCGCGCGCCGTTGTCGTGCTAATGAAGTACTCTCTTCCTTTTCAGATACCTCCACGCTCGCACCTTTAATTCTTTTTCCTCTGCTCGTATCCCACTCGATTAGCTTCTGTACACGATACGTGAATCATCCTCAAAGATAGCCCACTGCTGTCTAGTTCTTTGGATGCAGGCATGACATTATACAAACTTCGAAAAGGTACGTTAAAAATGATTTTTTAAACGAATGTATATACTTGTATCGCAGCTGAAAATGACAATATCGAGCAAAATAGTGCGTACATTAAAAACTTTTAACGTGACAATCTTTCTGTAGAGTACACTGTACTTTTTGGAATCCTGTTAATATTTTTTTTGCTAACTCTGTTGATATTTGAGAAAGTGCATTGATTGCATTAAATATTTTCCAGAAAAAGTGCAGACATTTAATTTACAAGATTGTATTAGAAATTTGGTCGTTAAATTAATCATATTTTTACGATTTTAATAATTTGAAAATTTTTTTTCTCAACGTCCAATTACAAAAATGCTTTATCCTTCGATATTATGCATAAAATAGTAATTTCTACTATTTTTTATATACATTAAAAAAATGTTTATTAGAAACAGCATTTGATTAAAAAGTCTCATACGCTCTCAGACTTTTCGGAGCCTATCCATTCGAAATTTTATAACTTCTTTTTTGTTATAAGGAACATAATTCAGTTATCCATTAAGAATCACCAGGATTAAATAAAAATTTTTTAAATTAAATATAAATATGTATTTTTGGTATAGTCCTATATCTGAAGAACTCAGAGAGCATATACTTTGAAAATAAAAAAAAATCGCGTAAAAAAAGCAAAATGGTAACAATTTGTATTTACGAAACGTGCTAATTTCGATCTAGCACCTCTGTCCATTACGAAAGTGTTAAAAAATTTCTCGAAATCGTATTCCAGTTTATCTCGAGTTAAAGGATCCGACGAGAATCTCCGAGTATTTTTACGGGGGAGAGCCTTTCGGATACACAAAATCTTCGGCAATCTCTGGCACGCAGGTATATTGTGTACACAGGAGGAGAGGGCAGCTGTTTGCCGATTGAAAATCGTGCTGCTCGAGGTCGAGGTCTTCTACGACCACTTGACTCGCCTTGCCTCCCGCATAAAAGCCTCTCCTTTGCTGGTCCATAGCCCGCGCCAGCGCATTGCTTTATGCTTTATAATTTTCGAACGAGCGCAAACGCCCCCGAGGCATTAGCCTTTCTTTCTTCCCGAGCACAAATTATATCAGTAACGTTTATAACCACTTCACTGAAAGCCTGATTAGCTCCAATTTTCTTTGCGTCCATTATTACGGCTATTTGTTTGCACCGCGAACTAACTGGTATCTATTCTTTAGATGTGTAAACTCAGGTCTATTTGCAGCGCTTTTGATACGCATCAAAGTAAATAAAAGATTCTTTTAGACACAATGAAACTTTGCCTGCTGATGAAAAAAATCTTTCTAATTTGGATAGGTTTGAAGAGGCATCCACTTGATCTTGACTGAGGTATCGCAATCGACTATTTTTATTATTTATTTACTAATAATAATTAAAAAATGCTATCTTTAAATATAGTGTCTCATTAAGGTTTTAGAACAAAGATTCTCACAGTAAGGCTTGTTTTAAATATACATTACATTATTTGAATTTACTTCATATTAAAAACAAAAAAGAAAACGAAATTTAATATCGAATATCATCAACATTTAAATGAGATCTCAATCACTTCGTTTTACTTGATCGAATGTTATTCATGCGAATGATTTTTCTGAAAACTTGTGAATATTTGACTAAAGAATAAGCTTTTATCGCCTTAGTTGATAAAAAATGTTGATTTTAAAGACCGCTCTATATCCAAAAAGCGTTCGAATGAAGTGTTTTCATAAGCTCCAAGCAAACACTTTGGGGTAGGCTGCAAGGAAAAAAATGCTAATACTCGAGCATCGTGAAGAACGTGACAACGTGTGAAAATGCCGTAGAAAAACATTTTCCCAAAGTATCAGAGATTTTCATCGATTAAAACAGAAAACCGTTAAGCAGCCCCGGCACTCGAATCGTATTTTAGAGCTTTGAAAATTTAAGAAAAGGTATTAGTATTCCCGCCTCGCAAGTTGGTCTTCGCTCTTGAAGCACTCATTTAGTCATTCAGCTTTGAAACTTCAATCTTCGGCTGAATAATAAAAGAGGGAAAAGAGCGAGGAGGAATGAGTAGGGGGGGGGGACTAAAGTCGAGGTAAGGTCTGCAGCGTCTCAATCCTCCTTATTTACAAATGCGAATCGCAGGTCTAGTAATGCGAATGCAGTCGACGACTTCCGGCGGACGATTCGTCAAAGGAAATGGACAGCTCGTGCCTTCTTGCCTCGTCGTTAAGCTTAAGCGGCGCCATTTCCTCGAAATTTTACAGTTACGTCCCGCAAAAAGTGCGCGCGCAGGGAGGAGACGAGCCGGACAAATTGCGCATACGAATACCGAATGTTTTTGTCCCGCATCCCTTGCCTCCCCCTTGATAAGGCTGAATTATGTCGTTCGGATTGCTGCGCATTTATTGAATTACCCTGCATTACGGTTTTGCTCGAATTAAACGATCCGAGTGCTTTATACAGTTTGCTCGCCAATTCCTACCGTAGTAATATAATCTGGAATAATTATTAATCATTGTGATTGTACATCACTCGGCCATTGCGCTGTAATCTTTCATTTTTTTTTTTTTGCATTTTATGTCGATTTTTCGTATTTTACAAAGTATATGTATATAAACTATCCGTTGGTAATGGAATTTGCTTCAAAATCATCATTTTTCCCCTTTTAAGTAACAATCTCTAGAGCTATAATTTCTTTTTATTAATCGCTACCTTATAATTCCTCCATATTCTCTAGTTAAGAATAATTCATTCCCTATTTCCTTATATATCTCTGCCTTTCTGGTCTTTACACTACCATGCGTCGATCAGTCGCACTTTAGACAGAGACAGACGACTAACCAGGTGAACATATCAGAATCAATCAGATTAAGTATATAGCTGACTTCATTTCTAGCCTCATCATTTCTTTAAGAGAAGATGTCTTTAAGAGAAGTTACATGTCGATTTGAATAATTGATGCGCGATACAGAAACTACTTTGACCTCCTAACTTCATTTTTTATTTGTAATACACGGACTTTATAAATTTTTATGACTCTTTATAAATAGAAATTAATAATAAAGTATAGCTACCTGTAAACGTGATTTTTGACAAATTAAACTATAAAATCTAAAATTAGTTGTAGGGGAAGGGCGGGTAAAACGGACATGGCGGGCAAAAGGGGTTTTAGCTATATTTTGTGTTTACTTTCTAGCAT
>JAWWEN010018741.1:0-19971 GCA_035582955.1 Sycophila texana | reverse complement strand
CCTATGTTGTTTTAATAGCGAGTTTTTCGCATTTTGCCAACTTACCCCGTAGGCCAACCTGCCCCGGTCTCCCCTAGTTTAAAAATATTTACTTTAAATTCTATTTATTTAAGAATAGAAAGGAGTGAGAATTGAAAAGAAAGACGCGTCTGACGACACGCGACTGTTTCTACTTACGGGCGCCGCAGCCCCTACTTATAAGAATCTACTTTCAATTAAAGCAGCCGTTTCTTTTTTTTTTCTAATAATCTTTCAATTTAAAAGACAATATTATGTTATCACATAATATGCCATTTTATTCTGTATAATTATATTTATCCTTTTTTTTAATCTTTCGAAAAATATAAAGCAAGCTTTTCCAATGTAAATTCAAAATCCAGAACATCGTAGCAAAAGCCATTCGGCGAATTCGATCGGGCGCCGCTTCGATAAATCCGTAAAACTTTAAACTGATCGCGAAAAAGGGAAAGCCCCCTCGCTACGTGAAAACCCGTTTGAACGATTCGATAGCAGCGCAGCGTCTCTCCGAAGCGCTTTGTTAAAACGCAATTCACACATTGTATACGAAATATGGTGGAGGGGAGGAGGGGCATCGAAGAGGCGCTAAAAAAGTACAGTGGCGCGCTGTAGGAAAAAAGGGAGTTAAAGAGCTAAAGGAGGATAAGAGATTGCATGAAACGAGCGAGTGTGCGCTTCAAAAGAGCTACCTGTTGAACTGGCTGCGGCGCGGTTTTGACGCCCAGCCCCGCTGTAGGCTACTTAGGCCTATCGTGCCACACGTGATGCATGCAGCCGTCCCTCGTCCACGACAAAAGATCAACGTACGTGGGCGGGCGGGTGAGCGACGCGCGCGCGTGACTTCCTACACCCGGACGATCGTTATCCAAGCCGCTTCATTAGCTTTCCGGTCGACGTGTCACTGCTGCTTTACTTAACGATGCTTACGGCTCGCTCGACGTTGAAGTAAGTGGATGCGACTTAATTGTCGGTGTCCCTTTTCCGTAATTAATGTGCAGTTCTCTTTTGAGTCCGCGTGGGTGTGTATCGTATTTCTTTTTTTTTTATAGTGAACTAAATTTCAATTTTTCACATTCAATCGACCTATTACAAGCAGGTGAACTAAAAAAACCGAGTAGAAAGAAAGAAAAATACTGTAGGAAAATAAAAAGTTCATTTAAAATTCGTATGATTATTAAATTACAGTTATATACAAGTGTCTTTAAGAGAAATCGTCTTTATTGGTCGGTTTGAATCTACGCGCCTCTTTAAAAAAAAAATAAAAAAAATATTTTAATCTCGAAATGAGCGACTCGCGGCAGCGGCGGCATCCACCGTACCTGCCTTCAAAAGCGATTCCAGCATCGACTTAAAAATACTCCCGGGGGACCGACGGAAAGTGCGATTAGCGCCCGGTCCCGGGAGACGCGGCTCCGCGTCTTACCTATTCAGGAGACGAGTTTAACACTTCGCGCGGAACTGCCGCTTGAAGATGTATTCAAAAGGAACGCGAATACACAGAATAGTCGCGCGCCGCCTGTTTTATGCACGACAACGAGCCGCACCCGTAACGCCCGTCCTCGATGGCGCTTGTTTACGGCGCAGTTTATTGAAAAAATATCCCTCGTTCGCGCGCGCTTGAAAGTACCGCGTATATTTTTTTTCACACCTGCCGTAAGCGCAGGGGCTCAACGAGAGGCGACGCCGAGCGTAGCGCGTTTATTTACGGCCGCGCGGCTGCTCGTTTACATCCAATTTGCCTTGGTTAAAATAAAAAAAAAAAGTGCGACGTTCCCGTTCGTTTATCGTGTTGAACTTTTAGCTTGAAAGGCGGTGGAGGGGGACTGGGGGTGGCACCACCGCAAGTTCGCTGTTTAGCGCTCACTTTGTTCCGCTTTCGCTTATCGCCGCGTCTGAGCGGATCCGGTCTGTTTCTACTTGTCGAGGCGCTCGGTCCCGTCGCGTCCGCGACTCTCAACTTCCCCCTTTGTGAGCGCGCAGTTTCGATCTGCTCGCGAAAACCAGAGTGGGGCAAACTTAGCTTCGACGGCTACGAAATTGCGTCGCCTCGCTCGCGGTGCTTTAAACAAATTGCCTTTCTTTTTTTTACTCTGACCGACGCTGCTCGTCCAAGCGAGCGGAAAATTCTTTGTCCCGCGGCGCGAATTAGCATAGCTTTTTCCACCGGCCCGTTGTTTTTCCGCGCCGGTGGCACCTGCTATTTGTCTTATTTCCGCTGAATTTTTCTTTCTCGCCGCGCTCGTCATTTCGCATGCTCGTGTCGTCTGTTGTTACACCCAATGGGCGAATTTGTCTGTAACTCGCGCTATCGAACGTCATCATAACAAAGAGCTGGCTGCAAAATGAAAGACAATTCCGTCCCGTTTACATCGAGCTTTTTAAAACGATTCGACGGAAATTTCGAAATTCGCCCTCTCCGCGTACATCCGCCCCCGTAAAAGTAACTTTCTTCACCCGATGCATTATAAAAGCAGCGTGTAATAAACGAAGTGCAGAGCAAACACGTGACGCCTTGGGGGAGGTGAACGTGCGAGGAAAAATAATAACAGGCGGCGTGGGCGAGAGGATCGATCGACGTTACTTGCGACGGAGTGTCGCGTATATAGCTGTCGGCCTGCAGCCGAGGCACGCGCGCGGCCGAGCGTCGTCTAGGCGAGCACGGACGGGAAATAATTTCCGGGCTGGATCCTCGCGCGGGGACCGTAGTAAACTTCTCAACGCGCTGCCGAGCGTGCGAACAGCGCGATATTGACGAGATATGGAATTTTTGACCTCACGCTGTTTGCTTAATTCGCGGGGTGAGGGAACGGCGAGATAAGCGGCCGATAAGGCGTATTCGGATCAAGGAAAAGTTTTAATGCGCGCGACCTCACTACGTGGGCGAGGAGATAAGCGCTTGATGAAGTGCAACTTCAATTTTTGTACGGTCGATGTTTACATGCGAAGATTGCGAGCTTTTGTCGCTGATTTTTATTCAAGTTCACGCACGCTGTCAGAAATCGAATTTTCGGTTTCTTTTTTGTTTGTTGAAGAAGTATATGAGATTGCATTTGAGAAGAATTTTGAGTTTTTCAATTGTTTGGTCTCGACGATGACGCGGCTAGAGAGCTTTCAATTTTTTATTGAATAAATTTACAATCTGCTACTTATTTTTCAAATTGTGGTTGATAATAAGGAAATTCGAGTATTTCGTTAAGAAAGGCGGTATTTATTTGTAGAAAATTTGTATGATAAGCGTTGAAAGGTTTCTTGGCCTAAAATCATAAAAGGTATAAAAAAGAAAAGAAAAAGATAAAATTTACAGAAACACATAGCATAGAAACGTATGACAACTTGTGATGTATTTTTCATCATGTATCGAATGAACAACCAGTTTGTTTGCTACTCTATTACGACAATAGTATTTTTTTTTTAATCTGAATATAATTAATACTTATTAGGCTAATAAAACAAGGCCGACCGATACACGTCGTGTTTTGAATAAAATTAATATATCTACAATGTGTTTTAAAAAATATTGTCATTGACTACATTTGTTACGTCTGTAAATAGAGTTTCCACGTGCGAATGTCGTCGCATTGTTAGGCGAAGTATATTTTCGTCGATCACGTCATTTTTTCATTCTAATGTTTACTTTAATGTAGATGAATATAATTACTTTCTTATAGTTATTATTGTTCGTACGTAAGCGTCATATTTGTAACGTAAAACTTTTATCGATCTATCAACTGCGTCAAACCTCTTTCGTAGGAATTTATTAAATATTAATACTAATATTCGGCAGATGAATCGGTTTACTATTGATTAAATGCTTTTTCGATCATATATAAATACTCGAAATAAATTGTGGGTACCAAAGCACAGTAACGACTCTAATATTACAGTACAGTTGCTCTTGCAATTAGTTTTTAAAAAATGGCGATCGCTAAGCTGGTCTTTACTTTCTCAATGTTATTCGTTGTTGTTCAACATATTTCGGGTCATGGAAGAATGATAAAACCTGTGCATCGAGGAGGGCTTTGGAGATGGCACAAATATTCCGACGTTAAACCGAATTATACTGACAACGAAAACTTTTGCGGAGGAAGAGAGGTAAGTACTTTTATTATTTTAAGCTTACTTTGGGAAAAAAAGTGGAGTATAAAAATGTATTAACAAAAATATAAAGAAGTATTAAAAAGGAATATTTATAATCCTTTAAAAAAATAGAAAATTGTAGATTCCTACAATAATTTGAATATTTTTGCACTATAGTTTTTCACTTAAGATTTGGGTGTCAATTCAACAATATTATTCAAGAGTCAATTTGGGTTTCCTTTAAAATTCAAACTGTTGCCAATTTGTTGCAGTTTCAAAAGGCGCACCAAGGCAAATGCGGAGTCTGTGGTGATCGCATTACCGATCCGATACCCAGAAAAAACGAGAATGGTGGAATATACGGCAAGGGCTACGTCGTAGAAACGTGAGTATATCAAGATTTCCGAATTCACGATAAAAACCTGCAAATCGATTTAAAAAACTTTAATTCTATGAAAAATTGCCCTTAATGTTATACAGATATCAAAAGGGCGAGAAGATTAACGTGAAAATCGAATTAACTGCGAATCACCTGGGGTATTTCACGTTCTCAATATGCCAGCTCTCGAGCCCCACTGCTGTGGAAACCGAGGAATGCTTCGACCAGCACCCGCTGGAGCTGATCAACGAAATGGGACAAAAAGGCCGTCAATACAACATTTATCGCGAAAGTCCCAAAATCTACTCAATCGACGTACTCTTACCTCAGAGTCTTAAGTGCGATCGCTGCGTCTTGCGCTGGCATTACAAAGGGGGCAACAACTGGGGCTATTGCGATGAGACACATACTTATGGAAGAAATGGCTGCGGAGCCCAAGAGCACTTCAGGAACTGCGCCGATATCAGTATTGTCTGATTTGAGAATTGTTAAAGAGTTGTTATAGTATTCATCTGTTTGTTTTGTTTAAAATAAATTTTTTACTTAATTTTAATTTTGATATTTTTATTGTACATACATATATGTACGAGGATTGTCCATCTGTTGATACATTCACAAGAGATGGAAGAGCATTCAGCTGGGGGAAAAAGTATTCGTGAAAAAAAAGTTATTTCCTTTACTCGTCTGACTATGTCTGTCTTTAACTACTCGCAACCGCTTAGTTAAGAGATCAACGTATCTCCAATTTTATTTGAAAAAAGAATTGCAAAAAGCTATCGAACCAAGTAATTTCCAGCAAAGCAGGGTCTCGAATGATCACTTTCATTAAGAGAATAACAAATTTTAGAAACGTTTCTCATTCCAGGTGATCGAACGAGTTAAATTGTTCCACTTTTCGCTCATCATCGCTGGCAGCCGGCGAGCCGCAAGGCCACGACGCCATCGACTTGAAATTAAAGGAAGCAGCGTGCGGCGCGTTAGAAGCCAGTCGGCGAAACTTTCGTAATACCTGTACGCAAGTCATACTCCGAGACCTGCGACCGCAAGCTTCGTCCTTCCCGCAGTTACCCTCCCCACCCCTCCACCCCGTTAACCCGCTTGCTGGCTCGTATTCCTGTCAGCCGTTGGGGCGTGCACTCAGGTACCTATACCAGGGCCTTTGCTCGGGCCATTTGCATAGCTGTAACCACCCGCATCTCCGGTAAATGTAACGCGCCATGACGTCTGTATTTTGGAGCGCGTTACGTGGAACATTTTAGCAGCGCGTCCGAAAGAACACTTTTTTTTCGCAAGAGGAAAGAATAATTGATGCAGAAGTCCCGGGGGTTCCCCGCGGTTATTACGGTTCGTTGATACAATGCGGGTGGAAGTTTGTGGGTTCTCTTTGTGTCCGAATAATGCGAGTCTGAGGAGGGAGACGCCGCGATAAAAATTAATTGGAAATCCAGAATCGGACTTTTCAATGGCTTTTGCGTTATTGAATCCCATTTATTTCGTGGCGTCACATAACGAAAAATTAATTTTTTTCCTTTTTACCGCACTTTGATAGTCAATTTAAAGTCGAACTGCCGTTGTACACAATAAAAGCTGTTATTGGATGTATAAGATAATAAAAAGAGTATAGATTTTATAGTAAATCCATTAAAAATCATTTCCTTTCTTTTTTTTTACGTAATTTTATTTAATAATCGAAATCGACCTGAATGCTCGTCCGACAGATAGCCGAGCTAGAGAAACGGATTTTTTCGCCGGGCGCAGGAACACGCAAAAATTCTCGACATTCTCGGCATATCGAATTGTACGTAAACTCGCACGCTCTTTTATTAAATTTCTCCGTGATCGGCGTGTGCCGGTATAATCGGCGCGAATCAACCTTAACGCGAAACAGCAGAAAGAACGGGAAAATCTATACACGAGGGCATGGGGGTGTGCTAAATTTAATATATGCACGACTGCGCGAGGTAGTACGAAAAAAAGGGACGTATAACGAGACATGCGGTCGAGGACGCCGCGCGCATTCCAAATGGGGTGGTTTCAAAATGAAACTTTACAGAAAGAGCTCTCTCGCTGCGTTTTACCCACGAAAACAGCCGAAAAAAATAAGGGCCATTTTAAACTCGCAGAGCGCAAAATGAGAATTCGATTTATCTGTAACGCGAGAATTGAGAAATTCCATCGGGAAGATATTAATTGCGGAGAGAGGCTGTCAGCGGCAGTGTCGAGCGTTGTTCGCGCGCTCTCAATGGAATACGCGATATTCCAAAGCTATCTCTTTCGAAAAATGTTTCGAAACTCGTACGCTCTGAATTTCCGATTATTCCGTCGAACACGAAGAGCATCATATACACATCCGCACACTCCATTATTCAAATTCGCTGCAGCAGCACGGGGAGGACGCAGTCGTCCCCGGGTCCCTTTCTCTTTTCGAGCACACGCGCGGCCTTGCGCGACATGTGCCTTGAATCTTTTACGCGCCCCTGCCTCGCCCGCCTTTTTTCCGAATTTAAATTTTTACCCCGATGGAAAATCACCCGGGGGGCACATTCGCCCACGAGGCTGCGTCGTTTTAGGGAATCCTCTCGGTCATAGCTCGTTTGCTTCGACTGCCTCTTTTGATTTCTTCTGTTTCTTTTTGCTAAATTCGCATCTTGTTTCCGAGTGTTTTATACGACTATTGGGAGTATTTTTCGATCTTTGGTGATCGCCTATATACTACAAACTTTACACCGACAGGAATTGCAAGTTTTTGTTTAATTTTATATCGCTTCAGTTTCTGCTGTTTTCATTTTTCCGCTATATAAAATCTATAATTTAAAATCATTTTCCGATCGGATTACGCGAAATTTGAATGAATATTGCTGGAAAATAGTACTGCATTATTTCGCTCGAGGTGGGTACTGAAATATTGCGTTATAGAAGCTGCAAACGAGCTTTTGCTAAATGAGCATGTAATTTTGAATCTACATCATCATGAGCTGCGGCAAAATGGCGTTGGTCGTAATCATCGTCCCATAAGCCAGGTGTCGTTTTGCGCTAAAAATCATAATTTTCGGCTGCGCATGCACGAGCACCAGCCGCTCGAGAATGCCATTATAACTTTCAGCATCTGGCAGCGCACATGTGGCGCGTAAGATTCGTTACTGGACTAAACTCCGGCCCCGCAACCACCACCCTCGATAAATAAAATCCAGTCATCGCTACGCAACTCTGCGAACCATCCGCATACAACGCACAACGAGTACGTTTTCGGCGAACAAAAAAAAAAAAAAAAAAACGCAGCGCCTCGTAAAAGTATGATAATTAATTCGGGAAGAGAGGGCAGGAGGCATCCGTCGTTTTTCTCATAAGTACTCGTCAAATAACAAGGTAACGTGAGGACGGTAAACGTTCACTATAAGACGACACCTCTGCAGTTTCGACGAGGTCATCTCCGAAACGCTTCTCTTCCCTCTTGCGCACATCGATATAGCCGTCGGGGTTCTCGATAGCGGCGCGGGACGCTCGCCGAGCAGGTAAACGAGAAACTCACTCGAGTGTCAGATACCGTCCGTCAATTGCGAGCGAGTATATATGCAGCCTCGGACAGACTCGAAACTCCGGTGCGCGCATCTCTTGCCTTATCTACAGCGACGTTCCGTTCGGGTGTCTTACTTCGTCGTCGCTTCGGTCCAGATGATCAGATAGCACCGATTGACTATCCTCTGCACTCGTTTCTTTTTTATCTCAGGAAATGAAGAGGATGCGAAAAAGAGTTCGAGTCGCTTGTGTTTGTTCATCGCGGTTTTATACACGGAGGGAAATGTTATATAGTAAAAATTACTATATGTTCCGTAGAAACAGAGGGACATATTCGGCCTGTGACGATTTTTACTATAAAACATAGTAAAATTGCTATGTATATATTAGAAATTGCTTTTATAGTAAAAATCGTCATAAGTTGAGTATGTCTCACTCTTCTTACGGAACATTGTAATATTTACTATAACATTTCTCTCCGTGTAGGAATTTCTTATTAGCTTTTGTGACTCGATTAGTTAAAGTAAGAGGATTAAAATTCATTTAGTTATTGTTTATAGTCGCGGTATAAATTAATTAAGTCATTACTGAGCCTTGAGCGCGGCAGCAGCCCCGGCCGACAAGGCCGTAATTACAATTTACACGGGCGCAAAGTGTGTTTTTAATTAAAAAGCCTTCCATCAAAATATACGCCGCGCAACCCCTTCAACGTCGCCTCTTTTCTTTTCGCTTTGGTGACTCTGCGCTGAGCTTTTAGCGGAATAAAGAGCGCCGCGCACAAATCCTCGACGGTGAGACGTCGAAATGGGCGATCGAACTCGCCCGATATAGGCTAAATGAAAGAAGGAGGCCGACGGGAGAGAGAGAGAGAGAGAGAGAGAGAGAGAGAGAGAGAGAGAGAGAGAGAGAGAGAGAAAGGGAGTGGATGGAAAACCGATTAAGCGGCGTTAATCTTGGGGATGTGCGCCGTCGAGCCACGACGAAAGGAGTACGCCGGGAGATCCCTCTAAATCCACCTGTCAGTCGAACCGGAGAGCTTGCTCGGATCGACGCGAATATAATCGGTGCGTATTAGCTCGGCGTAATTTTTCCGACCTAGTGCTGTCAACGTCTCGCCGAGGGCCCCATTGTGATTCGCTCCGGGTGTTTCCTTTTGCTTTTCCTTTTTTTTTCTTTCTCGCTCTCTTTGGTGCGCCTTCGCGACGACCGGAATTGATTTTGCCCGTCACAATGGTCACGCATCACGATGGGAAGAACGTAAGACGGATTATTTAGTAAGCTGATATTACTATTTGTCTTCTATTCGATTGCGAGATTTTTTTCTACTTCTTAGTTGAGATTACAAAAAAAAAAATTACGCAGGGATATTTTTTTTGTTTAATGAAGCGCTTGCGTTTTTGCGATAAGGTCAGGGAAGTTCGTTTAAATATTGATTAATTAAATATTGCTTTTATACCCGATATGGCTGGCTGTTATTTACCGAGTGAATATTTACTGATATTACTTTTATTTTTTAATCCGATGCAGCGGTTTTATATCGCTGAATTATTTTGTTGATAAAATGGCTTCATGACTTTTTTTCTCAAAGATCGATTATAATAATAATATGTACACTGAATTATTCAAAACCAAAAAATATATAATCAATTTTAATTTTACCACAGAATTTTTATTACTATTAGTGTATATCTTTAACGCAACATGCTTGCAACATTTTTTAAGTGCAATAATAAAAGCAATAAAAATAAGCCTATTTGATCAATGGTCCGTATTAACCTGCTGCATCCTCGAGGGGCGAAAACGTATTTTTCAAACGGCGCCACGTATATGAAGGAACTTCCGGAGCTGTATAATTGCGTAAATGAGAAATTAGTTTATTTAGGGCAGTTGATGCCTCGATTGCGGTAGCCCGTGGGCTTCTTCTTGCATCCGAGACCATCCAGCGAGCCGAGCGCAATTGCACCTAATTTTCGAGCGAATTCGAGCGATTAATTATGTCGGTTTTTATTCGATTCCGCAGGTAGAACCACGTTGAACGGAGAAATGCTTCCGATTGACTTTCCCTCGGCGCGGGGCTATATGATTGCGATATTTCAAATTGAAAGCATTAATATCAAGCGAACAGCGCAGTCTTGTAATTATTTTAAAAGCATTCCGTTACAGAGCGCGTTGCAGAAAAACATGCAGATTTAATAGATTTGTATTACTTTGTAATTGGAATTTGTGAATTATTCGCGTGTAATGTTCACTTCACTATTTTCAAAACAAATATCAATGTAATTCGAGTTGAAATTAACATGATGCGGAGATATGAGAATCTGGAAAAATGTCTTAGCATCAAGCACAGAAGCTTAAGTTCCCTTACAAGATTCTGACGAGGCCCTCTCTTATTGTTACTCATCAGAACCATTTTCTAGCGTTAACAGAAATTCCACAATTTTTCTTACAGACAGTATCCCCCCGCCTTTCTGTGTTGAAGTCTCGTGAAGCACAATAGAAACGCTCGGCCGTCGAAAGGCAGCGTATCAATCAGCATAGAGTTGGACGTCAATCAAGCCTCGGTCCGAGACGGCCGAGCAAATAGACACGCCCTCGGAAGGGGAAAAAAGAAGGCCGCGGCATTAAAACACGCGCTCACCAGCAGTATAAGGGGATGAATTAAGCGATCGATCCGCAGGGGCGCGATATAATTGAAATTCTCGATGTCGCGGCCGCGGCGATAAACCCGGGTCGGGCCGCAAAATTAATTCTATGAATTACACCGGCGGCCTGGCGCCGCCGCGATACGCAATAATTGCGAGCGGCCCGGCATTACGGCCCCGAGGAGGAGAGAGACGCGCACTTTGTTTACGCTGACCCTTGTAAGCGGTGTGTAGCGGTTTCCGCAATGCCGGAGGCAGGTGTCCCGAAGTACTCCGCCTGTATTAGGCCTGCCTCTGTATCGGGTTAATTCTGACTGTTTGTCCTTTAGCCGAAGAGGAGCGAGACATTGGGTTATTGCAGAGATATGCTTAAAATTGTTACGGGGTTATTTTTTTCATTTTTATTCAGATATTCCCGCGATAAATGATGCGGTACATTCTTTTTCGTCGCAAACTGATTTGCTCTGAAGTAGATCTATTTATTTATTTAAAATGTCTTTTAATGAATGGAAAAGATCTATGAACGATATAATATTCAAATAATTGGTTTGTATAATGGACAATTAAGCAGACACATTAGATTTGTATTTGAAAAGCGAGCACCTCAATTTTTATCTGGAAAATGAACGAAATGGTTTTTATTTGAAAAAGCGAATACCTGAACGTGAGTTGTGCTTTTTTAACTGAAAATCGAGTTGTCGGTTACATTCACTTACCGGAGGAAATTCTGTGAACAAATATTACCATGCATTTATTATTATTCCGAAAATTATTCATCATGTGATTAATAACGTAATAACGTTGTACTTTACGCAATTATTATTAATTATGCTATACTTCGTTGTTTCAAATTAGTTTTAATTATGACATTATTAAAAAATCAAAGTATTTACACGCAAAAGAAACTCTGTTCGTTTGTTCCAATTACGACGCTATTTTCCGGAACTTTACAATTAACATTGTACGTAAGTAGTTTAATACTGCATTGAAGCCGAAGCTCGTAATAAACTTTAAGCTTGAACTTGGCGATTAAAATTCAAAGAATTTGCAAAGGCAACCTCAGCCGATACTGTAATAAACGGTCGACACTAAATGCACTTAAATGAGTTTTCTCATCGCGCTTACGTAAGTTTTGTTAAAGATTGTTCAATAGCCTTGTTAATCCCGATACCGTCGAATAATGCCTCTAACTAATTTTGCAGTAACTTTCGCGAAATTAGCTGGTTAGCCGCTGCAGCTATAAGTCGCGTGGCCGCCTCTACCTCTCGTTACAAACAGCGAAAGCTCTTTGACCAAACTTGCTCCCTTTTATATGATCTCGAGTTCTAGCATCGCCCGCCAGCTGTTTTCTCTACTTTACTCAACTTTTACAACGCTAAATTAATTTATATATATATATAATGTATATACTTTTGAGAACGACGCTTGTTTGCTGAACATTAATGGGTTTTCATTAGATTTTTGCGATATTTTGTATCTTGCTAAAAAGTCAATATATTGGTATTTGTGGATTGCACGTTTTTGTTTCAAAATTTGATGAAATTTTTCACGTTTGTTTAAATACACAAAAAGCGACGTAAATTGTAAGTAACTTACAGTGCATTAGGACGATGAAGCGCCGGTACGAAAAACGGTGTTTCTCCGCATGTCGATTGTCGGTGATTGCGTGAAGTATCGATGGGTCACGAAGGGGCAACAATTTTCGTTTTTTTTTTCGAGTATAAATCCCACACTCGCGCACTATCAGTAGTTGCGTTAATCTGTCCGGTTCCATCTTTGCTCGAGCGTTATCGACTATAGTAACGCGTACCCGAGCGTCACCCGACCACGTGATAAAATTTCGTTTTACAATGGTTTGTCACTTGGACCGGTGTATTGCGTCGGAAATTTGCAGCGTGGAATAAAATATTTTTTTACGACTATTCCCCGCAAGTAGACATTGCGACACGACATGTCTTATCGCGCTGATCGGTTGATATCCATCTCCTGTTTTTATTCAGGCGCGGGTGTGACACTCGGCTCGTGGAATTGAAGGCGCGAGTTTATTTATGCAGCGCGGAAAAAGGGCACAAAAAATCCGGTGTTATTCCTTTACTTTCTAGAGCCTACATGACGCTTCAAAGGAAGACGATTTGTAATGCGAACGCGAAAGTAGGGTTTGTGCTAAAAAAAAGAAATTGATTTCCAAGTTCGATTTTACGGCGTATCCTTTGATATAATGTATTAGTTTTTTCTCGCACTCCAATCATTGAGAGACGAATTATTACCATAAGGCAAGCCGTTCGCCTACGTAGAATTGCGAAAAAAAGCAAACGGGCGTCACAAAAGAATAATATAAAGTATAAGATATACCTTGGCATAACGTGTTTACCCTTTCCGTTACGACGTATATACCTCGGAAAATTAGCAAATACTCCCGATTAAGGGGGAACTAATCTCTAATGGGTTTAACCGCTTAATAAAATTGGAATGAAGAGAGTAAGGGAGGGCAAATGCGGAAACACACTTTTAGCAGTGCCACGAGTATACGGACCCCTCTTTGCGACGACGTGTGATTACCGGGGGCAGTGCTGCCCTATCGGATCTTCGTGAGCGCTAATAGCCGAGCGTTAAAAGTTTTGGAAGCTTAAGAGCGAAGCTCGCGATCCCCTCGGGGCTGTAAAATTTCATTTTCCTACGGTGCGCCTGTTTGCTCCTCTGGATGGAATTGTAAACGACGGTTTTACGAAGGTATCGCAAGAGGAGACTTGCGGTACGTCGAATCGAATTTTTTGATGCCCGGAGGGATACTGTATCTTCTCTTTTCTTTTCTTTTTTTTTTGTTGGAGGTAACAGATGGAAATTCATTTTTTGCGCAGAATCAATTTTGTATATTTATTTGCTTTAATTTTGCTTCACTCAGTTTCTGGGTTGTGATGCTTTTTATGAATTCCCAACGTAAAGGAGCGTCCGATAAAGGGACGCCGGGTGCGTCGTAAGTTTTAATTACGAAACGGATTAAATTTCTAGTCATTAAAAATTAAAATAAAGAAGAAATAAAAAAATAAGGGGAGTAGGAAGAAAAGGTCGGTCTTAATTACTTTACACGAGGTCGCCTGGATTCCAGCCCTTTTCGCGTAATAATAATTAATAACACACACGTTGTCTAGCCCCCCCCCCCCCGCCCTCCTCGTAAGTGACATCCGCGCAAGATAAATGCGGATAATATTTTATATGTAGCTACAGCATTTACTCGGCTCGCTTTTCCCGTCTGTCCCATATATATATATATAAGCGTTACCCGAGCTCATAAATCGCCGGTAAGAAACCTCTACCGTCCTGCCCCCCCCCCGGCCCTCATCCACCTACTCGGGCTTATGTAACTTTCTCCGCAGGCGTCGCTCCTATACTTTTCCGCCGTTTCTTCCGCTGTCTCATTTCATTTCTTAAGCGCCCGTCGTCACCTCTTTTTTTTTTGCTCTAACCTTGCCATCCACGTTGACAACGCGTTGCATCGCCTTTATTCGGGTTAATTGAATGCAAAGGCCGTATAGCCGGGCCGATGCAAACGGACTTATCAATTCCTTCAATCCGATGAATTATTCAGACGGGGCTCCTGCGAGAATTTTACGACGGATTCGTCTTATAAGCCATTAGACGCCGTACTTCTCGCCTGTAATTGAGGAGAAGCTTCGGAGAAAGAAAGTTTTTTCCCGACGAGGGTGTATAACTTTTAACGAAGTAATCGTTAATTGATTGGGACCAAGTTAGCCGTTTCCCGGGAAGTTTTTCACGGGCCCGCCGTTTATATCGGCTGGCTGTTTATCAGGAGTAACGAGAGACAGAAAGAGAGAGAGAGGACAAAGGAAAATTATTGAAACCCCGTGCAACGGTACAATATCCTCTGCGTCGAGCGGACGTGTTTACGGCGCGCAGTAGAACAAGCGGGGTACGGTCAGACGCGGGCTTTTACGCGATTGCCTCGGCGCTGCGTCGAACACCATGTTATTATTATCAATTACTAAACGACGAGGTGCAACCGCTCACGCTGCCCTGCACACACGTGCGAGCTACTGCTGTTTTCTCTTCTGTCCCCATTCCGCGCACGCGTTACCCCTGCACGCGGCCAGACGCTATAACTTATTTCGTCAGCCTCAGCGCGAGTATTACCTTCGTCCTTGACGCATCTAAAAGGATTTTTATGCGAAGGAATCTCCTTCATTTTCATTGTATATTTAGTATCGGCGTTAGCCGCCGAACTTCGAGGAGGCACGTAATTTTAGCTCGTGAGCGCACACCGGAAACTTTTAATCATACGTTGCAACTCCCGGCGGTTATTGCTTATATCCGCCTTTCGCCTATAAATACTCCGAGCGCTCGTGAAATATGCACCTATCGCGAGCATGCTCGTATACACACGCAAACACACGGAGCCGTCGGCGCGGGCGTGCATCTCCGCGTTCCTGACAACAAAAAAAAAAAACGAGCCGCGCTCGCCTCGACAGGACAAAAAGAGCGACCAGAGTCAGTGGAAGCTGCCGGCGTATCGGCAGGCGACGTCGAACGAGCAGACCAGGGGAGGAAAAAAAACGAGGCACAGAGGAGTCACGATAAAGCGCGCGTCGAGTGAAAATAACACACCTGCGCGCGCTTCCGGGGATCGATGTAGCCGGGGGACCGTCGCGTGCGTGAGGGCCGCGTAATAAGGGGAGTCGGTCCTGCGGGGAGACGCGCGAGCTCTCATTGCCGTCGCCCCCTCCTCCATTTTTTTTTCGGCGACGAGGCCATTGTTCGGAAGTGCGGGGACGCGACCAGCCAGTCGCAGAGAGACCGGCGCGATATTGAAAAACGTTGTGACCCATATCGGCGGGGGTATCGGTGGCGCGCGGTTTTCTTAGAGCGCAAAGGGGGCCGTGCATTTTTAATAAAAATCATGACCTCGTTCCTAACCGGCGGACCGTATTGCGGTCATTCGGGACGGCGATGTTTATGGGTATTCCCTGTTGCACCGGTTATATGATTGTCTTCAATGTGCTCTACTGTAATTTTAGATTATGCGGTCTTATAAAGTTTGAGGTGTCGCTTTGTACTTTATTTTATTCTTTCGGGCAAGGGGGCTGCGTTTGTTTAAAGTTTACGATGGAGAATTTAATAAAAAGTTTCATATACGAAGTTTAGGTAAGGGTAGAGGTATACAGCGTCGTGTAATCGATTGGTTATTTTAATAGAGAAAAAGTAACATTGTTTTTAAGATGTTTTATGAATAAAGTTTTAAAGTTTTTTTACTATATATATAAGTACTCCGAGATGTAAATTTGCTTAATCAGTGATTGATTTCAGCAGCTGCTCTCGGTACATTCTGTATAGTATGTATACTCGATAATTGATTTTCTTTCTTGTGCTTAATCGCGCTTAATTTATAAATGGCAAGAATCACATTAATCTGCATTTGCTTTTAATACACAGTGATCAACATCAAGAGTAATTTCATTTCATTAAATCTTACCTTTTGTTTACATTTCTTAGAGGTGAAAAATATGTCATTTTTTTCTCTCTCCAAAAATGCCTATACTTTTCTGCGAATTCGGTTTATTTTGTGGAATATAAATTAATGGATACCCATCAAGGGAGCGAGGCATTGATAGGAAACAGGCGTAACTTAAGGTAAACTAATTTAATCATGACCCTAGATCAGGAAACTTTTGAGGGTGCTAATAAAGCAGAGGCCGAAGTTTTCACTCTCAACCTTTTTGGAAAGTGGGGAGAAACCATAAATAATGTTGAGTGGAGCATGGCCTTGGAAAGCGAACGATTGCTTTGTTACGACGCACTAGGATGCACAAAAAAAGCCGTACGGTCAAAATGGACTGGCTTTCTCATTTTTTTTTTTTATTTCGCTGCAGATAGTTTTCAGTATAACAATAACAATATAGAATAAAACAATACAAGTGAAACTTTCGATGATCTCATATTTACAATAAACTATTCACTATTTCTACAGTTTAATCTATTGAAACAATAAGTTTTCAAATAAATATAGCTTTTAAATGAAACAAAATTTTTACTACAAATTGAAAATAAATAAAGTTTCTATTTTTCCGTAAAATGAAAAAAAAAGATCTCTTCTCGCTTATCACAGAGGGAGTATACAACGCAAAATCGATAGCATTGTAAGCTATGAGCTGCACAAAACGCTCGACAAAACGAGAATTTTCCATCTCGCCATATAATAAAATCTAAACTTTTAGAACGCACGTACATGAGCGCTTAACGCTCAGTCATTTTTACGACTAAACAAGCTCCTTAAAAAAAAAAACACCACATTTAAATTTTCTCGAGAACTTTTCTACAGAACTCCTACGAGGTAACTAGAAAAAAAATGCTTTCCGTGCCACGACAAAAGACTAGGTGGCGCGAAGAAAACGAGAGGAGAAAAATCTAAGCGGCCGTACGATTGATTTATCGCGCGTCGTTCACCCCGCAGATTTTTTTCCGCCCCTGCCTCTTTTCTCCTCGCCGACTTCAGCCGTGCCTTTTTGCCCGGCGCTCGCAATCCGCGTTTGACACGCTCTCACTTGAATCGCTTTCAAGCCGTTGTAATCTCGAATTGCCGGCCATTAGCTGCGAGAAAGATAGGCAGATGGGGGAAGTGGAATAAAAAAAGGAGTACGAGGGCGCGTCACTAGAAAATGGATGAATCGTGGCTTCTGTAAATTACACGGCTGAATAATCGCGGGAAATCCATTCTCGCGTAGCCACGGGTAATCGAGCGGTTCCACGCTTTTAACGACAGTCATTCTGATAAAATGTACCTGATAGCTTGTTACAATGCGCTAATTCATTTTACCATGTAAGGCACGTCATTAACGGACTCCGCGGCGTTATTTATTTCTTTATCGGCGCGTAAAGCACGTCGCGCTTATCTTTATTAGAAATTTGACATTTGATAAAAGGAAACACAAGATTCTGATCTATAAGTGTTGTTTTACGAGTTCTGTATTCGAGCGGGCCTTCCAATTGTACACCCATCATTTTAACGATGAAATTGGATATCTTTCGTGAATGTAATTAGGGTGCAGTCGAAAGCCGTGTATTTGTGGATTTCAGGCGTCGGATTCGCGGTGGTACACTTTTGTCGGCCGACGTGCAATATCTCCCGAAGACAATCCTCTGATTAGGGCCTCGTTCGCCTTCCTGGCGCTGATGGAGGTTCGGCAATCGGGCGAAGATGTATGCGAAGGTGAGCTCGACTCGGCCCGATTATTCCCCTGTGTACCCTTTAGCCCGAGAAAGAAAACAGCTGTAACCTATTTTCTACTCTGCCGCGTGACTCGCCGATCAGTACTCCACTGGAATCATTATTCTTTCAGTTTTACGATAGCACAGAGAGAATTTTTTCATTATTTAATCGTTGTATTTCTACATTAGGATGCATCAGCTGCCGTTTAATGGCGGTTGGTACTTGAAAAACTTTTTGCTTGATTAATCGTTTCTTTTTTTTTATTTATGGAGATAGATTATATATATTTTACAGTGAGCTTCCTGCAGTAATGAATTTAGAGGAAAATTAAAGTTTCATGGATCCTGGCATGTCAATATTTTACTGAGTCTTTGCTTTTTTTTGTGGCGTGTTTGAATAGCGGCGATGCTGCTGGTGTGCTTTGAAGCCCCGATGACAATTCCATCAAAGGAGTTTTAGCGACCCGTAACTTTTGTGAATCCAGCTCAATGGGAAAAAATGTACAAGGATTTTCAAATCGCCTTACGTTTAGTATCAATTTCTTATACGTCGATAAAAAAGGGGAATTTTCCGATATCTACAGTACACTTACAATAAACGTTACTTTAATGCGACAATAATATATTATACCAGTATTTGCTTTCTAAAAGAAATAAACGATTCTTTCTTTGATCACTCGAGGAAATGAATAATCTAATAATTCTCTTAACTACTCAAATAGTTAATCGCTGATGCATTAAAGAAACGTGTTTTGTGCTTTAAAATCGATTACGTCAGTCCAATTATCCAAGTCCAAAATTTATAAGACTGTCAGGAATATTTCAGGACATAAGGAGTCGCGCATAAAAGACTCATAGACGCGTGCGCCGCGGTTCATGATCCAGCAAGCTAAAAAGGGACATAATCCATTATGCAGCCAAGAAAATGCAGGCGTCGTTAGAGGCTATGTCTGAGTCCGTCAGGGATTTGGGGGATGAATCTTTTACGAGTTTCTGGTGAGCCCTGCTCGTCCGGCATAGATTTTTCATCAGTAAGTGAACTGTTTAGAGGCGAAAGTTCCGTTTGAATCAACTATCGCGTGAAAATAGGATATTCTCCTATCGTGCAGCGCCCCACGAGGGGACGTTTTAAAGTTTTCATACATTTTTCTTTTGTTATAATATTTTTTTTTCTCCGTGATAAAATTTAATTTCACGGCTTTTCCTCGCTTTTACTGTATGCGGGAGATTTAAAAAGTGACTTTTATACTCGCGCGATATAATTTTTAGCGCTCAACTTTTACTTTTATACAGATGTTTTTAGCGGGCGGAATATTTTTTACGCTCTATAAGCGTTCATCGAGAACCGGACCAAGTATAAAATTTAATTGGGAAGGAAAAACGTCGCTCCGAACAAAGTTTTTCGCTGCTTTTCCGCGGAACCGTTTAAACGGCACGTCAAACAATAAGCCTCGAACAGAATGGAACCTTTCGATTAGAGTGCATTGAGCAGAAGGAAGGACGCAATAAAAATCAAAGATCAAACATCGCAATTTAACTGTTTTTCTCTTTCCCGCGTCAGTTTTTCAGCCTCGGGCGGCCGGAGAACGAGAGAAAGCCACTCCGGTGCGCTTTCATTTCTGACGGTGCGGGCTCACGACGGCTCGATTATTGTCGGCCCGGCAAGAATGAGGGACCCGGCTTCGGCGTTGCTTTTACCCCCTCCGCTGCCTCGAGCTTATCGATTCCGAGGGCCGCCGGGGTCCGCTCGACATTCGTCGCTATATTATGCGTAATTTCTTTTCAATCCGCGGATCAAAGGGGCTTTAAAATAACCATGCTATAAAATTCTTCTTTCCCATCAATGAAACCATTGCCACATTTTATAAAAGATTGCTTTGCGGAGTAGTATCAATGTTGTTATGCGATTACGTAAGATTTAATACTTGAAATATCTCTTCTCTTTTTTTTTCGAGGTAAGGAGGAAAAAGACGACAAAAAGGGGTAAAAAATACTTTAAAGAAAATATGTATAATAATTATAGCGACGTGATGAATTATAGAGCGATTATTCACTGTTATATTAGACTTTTGGAATTCTCAATCGCCTACATTCAGTAATTGCTGAATTTATCTATCAAGT
>JAWWEN010018720.1:0-19979 GCA_035582955.1 Sycophila texana | reverse complement strand
CACACACACACACACACACACACACACACACACACACACACACACACACACACACACGCGCGCGCGCGCGCGCGCACGCACGCACGCACGCACGCACACACACGCACGCACGCACACACACACGCACGCACGCACGCACACATCATACACACATTTTTTAAAAACACGTTTTTCGAACTCAAAATACCATAAAACATGTTTCCACAAAGTTTAAACAAAAATTAAAATTTTACTATTACAAAGCTTTCTCTTTGAGGAAGCAAAAGTAATAAAAATTTGATAGCTCCATCAATTATTGTCTTAGACGTAGAGTTTTTAAACAGTATTTTTAGAGAACTAAAGAGCATTTCATGGAAGGTGTCAAGTCACAAGTTCCTTATCCCTTTTCGTAACGTTAGCGGGGAGAGCTTTTAGACGACTGAAATTTTTATCTTTGTTCCGTGCTCGAGCTCGTAATTGACGGCGCGCCGAGTCCAATGCGGGAAGTCTCTTCATATAGAAACTTTCAGTAAAAATTGCTGTGCTGCTCCAAAATTAAAAAAGTTCATCGACGAAATTCCCTTCGAACCAATAAATGTTTATCAACTTCATTCGCTTTTTTTTCACAGTTCAAACAAATGTATTACTAATTATTTTTTTTTTTTTAACAAGACATCCAGAAACGTATTCTCCTATTCCCTTTTGCTGCATTTTAAGCTTCCTAATGGATTAATCAAGCATTAAATAAACTTCCATCTTTCCGATGCTAAGGAGTCCGTTAATTTCTTATTTCAATTCGCAGCGAATGAAAGAGTCATATAATTATCAAACAAATTTATTCTTGTTACGAACCGCAAGGGGGAGATCAGCAACTCTCCCCTTAGTTTACGTATAAAAAATAAAGTACAAGTTCTCGCTTCTGAACTGCAATCCTCGCGCAGCCAGTGTCGTAATTAGCAGTTTAATAACTTTTCCGTTTGCTGGAACTAATTGGAATCCAATGAATGTGGATAAGCCATCCGGGACTATAGCGGAAGCGAAAGGAAGAAAAGGCGACGCGAGGTATATATAAGACACTAAAGATTTAAGGATAATCCCCCAGACCGAAGAAGACTTGGAAAAATATATTTTCTAATAACAGTAATTGTTATTATCTTTTTCTTATATTTATTTCGTTATTATATTTTTATTTTGTCAATGTATTATATGTCGTTGAAAAATAAATAGTTGATATTACAAAGTTGTCAAACTATATTCAAAGATAGTATAATATGTTATATATTCAAAGATAGATGGTATAATTCTGCACACTTTTTTTCTACGGGTATAATTTCAATTTTCAACTTCCTTTTCTATATTTGATATAAAAATACTGATAGAATTGAGAACATAATTGATTATTTAGCTTGCATAATTTTTCGCCGGATCGTCGTCGCACCGGTTTATTAATCAATTTAATTACTATTCAATAACAAGTTTTCAGAAATTATTAGATTGCTAAATTAGAGAATGTTCTAGAGATTGCGAAATTAGAGAATGTTCTGATGATTGTATTACAATTACTTTAAATCTATTTAAATAATTTGTTAAAATTAAATTAGAAAAGTTTCTTTTGTTTTTTTAAGAAAATCATATTTCTATTGCAATCCAATCCAATTACGTGAAAAACGATTATGTTCTCGAACTATATACAATTTTATTTTTAACATGTAAAAATAGTTCCATTTATATTTCTGTAAAAAAAAACTTCTTTCTGTTAAAAATAATAGTTATACATTTACAGTCAATATTTATATGTATATCAATATTTATATCAATATTTATGTTTATTTATAGTAATTTATTCCTACTGCGGCGTACAGTAACAAAATAATCTAATAATATCCATGCTCAGTGTAGATTTTCTCAGGGGTTGAAATTTAATTCCTCTCATGAAAATCAACCGGCTTTTTTAAAGCGCGCAGGGTTCACGTTAAAATACGAAACTCCGTCGGAGCTAAAGGACAGTAAGTGCGGAAGACGCAGAGTGGGAGGGAGGGTAAAATAGATAGAGAGGAAAAATGAGGGTAGGCGCGAGTGGAAGGAGGCAGCGGGTAGGCGGCATTGTCTATAAAGCCGGCCGCGGGCGGACTAAGCCAATTATCGAGCAGCCGGAAGCGGGGGAGATTCGGGAAGCCAATTCATGCCCCACGCCGCCAAGCTTAGGTATATATATATATATATTTATATACATGTATATATACATACATATACCCATATATACGTAAGCCCGATGATTCGCGAGGCGACGGCTTTATTCGTCGCTCCACCCTTTCCGCGTACTGGCGCTCGGCGACTTCTTGGATTCCAGATCGCGTGACGCCGGCTGCTTATGTGTTTATCGAGGTGCGCGTTTCTATCTCGTTTTTTCTCTCCGTTCCCGTTGTTCGTTTGGTTCTTAGAGCTTTCTACTGCACTGCTGGTGACTATCGCGAATCACGCGAATGGCCTCGGCTTGGTCTGTTGATTAGAGAAATGCATCTTGCGTGACGTTATCGCTCGAGAATGTTTTCACAGTTTCGTTTTCTTTTTTTCTTTTTTTTTTTTTTAAGAGTTTTAACAAAGTTGGCGCTGTCAGGTCATCAATTTTATCGTGAAATTGGTTACCCTATTTGGGATTATTTCTTCGTACTTGGTTGTGAATGGTTTTGTTTAGGAAAAATATCGATGATGCTTTATTATCACTCCAGGAATCTAATTTGAATTATCCGTTCGACATGTCTGTAAGCCAAGAAGATTACTATAAATTTTCTTGATTTGCCAAGTCTGTCTCCCTCTTACAAAATTTATTGTAAACTTTAAACTTGTAAAAAAAAAAAGTTTCTTTAAAAACCTCTTTATACACAGATAAAAAGGAAACATAGAACCAAAGTTTCCGTGTCTTAACAGTTAAAACACGAATTAAAATTATCAAAAAATCATTGATATTACTAATAAATAAATAAAAATGAATCGTATTATTGAAGTTTTAATGATCACGCAAACATTAATGATATTTATAATACTTTGTACGTGTCTATTCTTCTTTCCACTTATTGCTAATTCGTAAACCTTCTCCTCTGAATGTATATATTTTTCGTTCTTTTTTTAAATGGTGTTATACTTTCGTTAAATAATAAATTTCTATCATAATTTTTGCATTAAATACTTTTTAGCTCGCTGAGTTACAGCAAAATAAATAAATACATACATCATTTCAAAATAAAACAAATAAACACATTCCGATAAATGGAGAAAAAGTTTTTATTTTCATTCATTATTTTGTTTTTCTTTAATTACCTCGCAAGTCTGGAGTGCCTCGTGCGAAATAACTGTGCCTACGTTATTCCATAATAATCGTAAACGAAAACAAAGTCCGAAGTTTCATTCGCACAAATAACGCAATAAACTCACGTATAAAAAGAAGAAAAAAAAAACAGAAAAAGTTTAAAGTGTACTTTATTGCGTACTAAGTGGAACCACCTACAATTTTAACACTTTAAACGTTAATTACAGGTATTTAATTTAATTAACAGAAAGGCCCAAATGAATAGCCCCCGGAACGCCGTAAAAACTTTTATCGTCCCTCATTTGCGCTCGCTCCTTTCCATCCTTTCTCTCTTTACGACAGTCTTTTATGTCGTCCGCTTTATCATGCCGGCGGTGTCGGTCTCTAACGCTAATATAATACCGTAGGCGTCTAACGATTGGAAACGAACTGCGGAATACCTCGTTACTCGAAATTTTCGCGCGGAGACCCGTCGCTCACGCTTCGCGTTAAATTTTGCATTCGAACAATTGCGGAAGAAGGAGAGGAGGGGATAACCCCAGCAGCTCACAAATAAATGCCAGCCGAACTCGCGCGGCGGAGTTGACATCGGCGCAGCCTCGCCGCAGCTCTGCCAGCACTCCGGGAAACAATTCACAATTAGGGCGAGCCCGACGTTCATTTGCCTGTTCGCCGCCGGAGAAAGATGCTCGGCGGGGGCCGAAGGTGACAAAAGGTTGCGAGCCCCGACTTTTAATGGAGTGCGAGGGTGAAATTAGGAACGGTTCCACGATATCGGCGGTGCGTGAGGTCGAGCGAGCTTCGGCGAAGGCGAGTAGTATATACTTCTGTAATGAAATTAAAATTGAGAATCGTTTGTTATGAAGATTAAGCTCTAGCTTGAATTTTGCTTCCTCCCAGAGGAAGCTGATATGATAATAATGAGCTGATAATAATACGACAGTAAAAAAAAAAGTTTCTCTAAAAAAGTTTGTTTCAAGATGTTTTGGATCAAATTACAATGTGTTTAATGGTTATTTCAATAGACAGTCTACGTGCCGATACTCCCTTCAGAAAATGGACAGAGTTTTGATTAAAAACTACACGGTTATGGCTAAAAGTTTGTTAATGGAAAATTCGCCCTTTTTGTGAAGTAATTAAAGTTTAATTTCGTTTTAGTTGCTGTGGCTATTATAGTACATCGCATTGAAAAGTTATATTCTGCGAAGTTAAAACAGCATGCGTTAATAACCGGTATAAATTCGTTTAAGAAAAATTACTACTGTAATACGTCTCATTAAAAAGTTATATTCGGTGAATAGTTGAAACAGTATTCGTTAATAACCGGTATCAATTTGTTTAAGAAAAATTCGAAAGTATCGACAATAATAATTGAAGCTCGTTAATGGTTTACGAATAAAAAGTATATAGCGTATAAAATATATAAAAAAAAGTCACCTTTGCACGTTTAACATTCGCAAAAACGATAAAAAATCGCATTTTTATTCGATTCAATGGACGCTGAATAATGGATAATGAATTCGTAAAATATTGCACGTCAATAACAATACACGCCACGGTCTTTTGAGTAATAAAATAATTGACAATTATTCGCGTTACACGATCAATTTTACAAATTACGTATATTACAAAGAAACTAATTTACACGGTAATACTCACGTGTCATAATTACGTGGCACTGTATTGCGAACGTCATCCATCACTACTTAATTCGCGTGAACCGATATACAATTCTGCACTCGTTGCACTGCACCTCGTGGTAATCCAACCCTATCCTCTCTTAAAAAAAGGATGGCAGGATGTTGTGAAGCATTTTAAAACGCGATTTGATTGGCTCACGGGCATATCCGGTTGAACGGCGCCAAATTTAAAAATCTAACCTCAAAAATACGATATAAAAAAGTGGACGCGCG
Organism: Sycophila texana; assembly: GCA_035582955.1. Lineage (NCBI taxonomy): Eukaryota > Metazoa > Arthropoda > Insecta > Hymenoptera > Eurytomidae > Sycophila > Sycophila texana. The sequence continues at coordinate 14,780 of JAWWEN010018720.1, read as the reverse complement.
AAGCGCGTTGGATTTTGCTAGTATCTTAAAAAAATGATGGCCTTTGTTGTGAAGCATTTAATACGTAAACGTCAGAAAATTTAGGAACGCACATAGCTATAATGGCGCCAAAATTCAACAACTTGTTTAGAAACTTTGCATTTTAATTTAAATAATAAAGGAATTTTTTCATTTGTCCAAAAGATTAATTAAATAAAGATTAAGTTTTTTAATTAATATAAAAAAAAACTTTTTTTTTTAAATAAGTTCCTTAAAAAAATGAATATTGTTCTGTTTTATTTGCAAGCCTCAAAAAATCTAATACATTACAATATGTTAATACTTAGTATACGTACTTATAACATGTACGTATGTTTTTCGTCAGATGATATTATAAATATATATTAATAAGGGAAAATAACATGAGGCTTACATGATTAATATTTTATATATTCGAAAGAGAAAGTTAGTCGCTCGCTTGATTCCTAGTGTAATAAACAAATCAATCCCCTATAAATGTTTCAGACTCGTTTTCCGGGTGTCACGGTGAAATATAGAAATGAATTTATAGAGAGGGAGGATCGGTGCACTTACTTATTTAGAAAGGTGCGGCGCAGGAGTTAGAGTGACGTTGTGCAACGTACGCGATCGGCGGGCCCTTGAATTTTTCAAAGGCCCCCTGCTCCCGTCTCCCGTCCCCCTCGGCGTCTATTTTCGCCGCTTGAACTTTTGCCCTGACGGGCGCGGGCTGCGCAACTGCGGCTCCATACTCGTCGGCAGAATCGAATTATCTCCCGCAACGGAATATTGAATTCGACTGGCGGGTCTCTATTTTCGGCGCTACCAAATGCAACTTCGCCCCTCTCGTTTGATTCCGCGCTATCTCTTGGCTTTCCTATTATTATTTTGTTTTTTGTTATTTTTTTATTTTTCGACGAACTATTGTTTGGCATCAATAAACTTGGTGATTGGACGGGAGTATCTCTTTTTTTTTTAGCTTCGATGTTGATGGTGTAATTGGATTGGAAAATAAAAATTAAAGAGCAGAAAACATTTTTATACTTCAATTCTTGAAAGCGATTAGAGAAGTAGGTTATCGATTGTAATTATAAACGGAAAGTTCAACAATAAACTGCGAAAAACTTCGGGCATTAAGAATTTGAAAGTTTTAAGACCGAATCTTTGTAGGTGATTTTTTTTTTACCTTATACTGCTTTAAAAACTCGCAGAAGTTTCTCCTTATTGAAATCACGGATCGAATATCTCGTGCTTTTTACAAGTGCGATCAAATCGTTAATCACTTGTTTATTGTTCGAGAGAAATGCTATACTATCGGCTGAAGCGTGAAAACTATTTTGCTAAATTTTTTTTAATGACCATACTTCTTAAAAATATATAATTTAAATTAGTTATGGTTTCAGTAGAAAGATTATCAATAGGCATTTTAAAAAGATATTCCAATAAAAAAACATGGTTTGTTTGTAAACTACAAGTGAGATAGGATATAGAAATATTTTACGCATTTAAATTTTGAGTACAATGTATTAAACATTTGCGCATAACTAATTGAATTTTTCGTGAGACATTCTGCCAATTTTTGAAAGTATATTTTTCCTACTTCCGCTGCGCGAAATCCTAATAGTTATTGAGCGAGTATTTAAGCCCGAGAAAGAAATGATAATCGTTTTCTTTGAATACGCGAAATCGACCGAAAGAGGAGCAAAAGTTATAATTGAGAAATTAAACGATTCATAAGTCTCCAACATCCGTAACAACGACCTTTAAAAACTTTGCCGAAAGAACCACTTACAATGCAAATTGCATAAGACACGCTCCAAATCCTCGTGAAACAAATCGCCGAACTTTTTTTCCAGCTCAAACATTAGCTCTTCTTTCTTTGAAAAGGAAAATGTTAACACAGGACTCACGAAACAGCGTCCTAAGAACGATAAAAAGCGCGTGAGTTATTCCAGAAAAAAAGTCCGATCTTTTTACAATCCAACTTTATTTTAAAACTTTATTTTACTTCCAGCTTTTACCAGTTATAAAGGCGAGCTTTTCGTTTTCACAGCTGAATAAATACGTCAATTTTGTAACTCATTTTTGATGGGAATGTGTCTTTTTGTTCATCCTTCTTTCTAAAAAAAGATTTACGTAACTGTACGATAGCTTCAATAAAGAATATAAGTAGTAAGATAAAGTATTATGCCAGAAAAAAGTATAATATAATAACAATTAATTAGTATAGTATATAAACACATAAAAGTATAATGCAATTACAATTAATTTCATAGTATATAAACATATAAAAGTATAATACAATTACAACTAATTTAGTAGTATATAAACATATATGCTACTAATTAATTATAATTGTATTACACTTTGATATGTATTATATAAATACTATAGTTACCAGTTTACTTCAATATTTTTATATATTTCCGAATGTAATTTGAACATACAACGTTTTGGCTGACCTAATAGGTGGACATACTACTTATATTATTATTTAGAACGGTATAAGTTTTGCATAGGACAATTTCCGAGTAAATTAGGACTTACCAATTACTAATTATTTGTGATAATTTAAAATTACCGAATAGACCGTGTTAAAATGTTTAACACAAAATTATTGATCTAAAATAATCATATAAGTAATATGACAGACTATTAGGTCAGCCAAAACGTTCTTGCTCAATTATGTACAAATAGGTTTTAAAATATCAAAATTAACTAATAATGTTTAAATAAATAAGATTGTTCAAAATTACCATTTTGAAATAAGCATGCAAATAGTATAACGAACTATTAGTTCACACAATATGTTTTACTTAAATTACGTACGGAAAGGGTCGGGTAAAACTACCGTCCTGAAATAAATCATGTAAGTAGTATGACAAACGATTAGGTCAGACAAAATGTTTCTAATTTAATTTAATTTTTTTTCTATCTAATTTTTTTTTAATTATTTTATTTTATTTGTCATTTTGTATCATTTTCATTAAATGTTATTATTTTCAATACATTTTATTAAAATGACCATTTACATAATACGGAAAATAAAAAGAGCTAAAGAAAATCCGCAGGCGATCAACAATAATTATTATTAGCGTAACTTGTAAAGTACAATTACTGTTACAGCGACTCGCTTATGAATTTTCAAATGAACAAGTATATTGAGAAGAAATAGTGAGTCGAATCTCGAAAGAGACGTAGACGGCGCCGCTAACAACAGGCACTTACCGAGCTCGATGGGATTCTCGAAAAGGTCATTGCACACTCTAATAATCTTAACTCTCTTCACACTCCCGTCCCCTCTGCTCCTGCTCGCGATCTAACGATCATCTCTGGGGAAGATTAAAACTTCCACTCCACGCGTTAAACTCCACCCCCCACGGACGTCGTCCAGCCTCCGCGCTCTATCTGCTCCTCCGGTCGCGCTTCTTCTCTTCCCTTGCCTCCTTCTTCTCTTTTTTCTTCCCTCCCTCGGCCGGATAAAAGGTGAAGTTTCAGCTTGTTAAAAGTGTTCCTTAAAGACCTCCTCCACAATGTAACTGGCAGTTTGGTCCTACGCTACGGACTCCTCCATCTTTCTCCCGCTCGATCTTCTGTGCTTTAACTTCCCCCGCTCTCCGGTCGCCGCGGCTGTTAGCGCCCGTCGCTTCTCATTCTTATACACGCTGCTCTCTCGCCAACTTCCTCTCGGCCTCTCGCCTATTTATCTTTTCCTTTATGACTTCACGCTCGACTTGCTAATTTATCCCTTAGCTTCGTTACGGATCTTCAAAGTCCCAACGTTCTGGACCGCGAGGCTTCCCTTCTCTTACACGGAGAGAAAAAGTGTAGGAAAAATTAGTATTCTTGTCCACTAACAGAGGGACAGACTCGATTTATCAAGGTTTTTATTATTTGAAATACTACTTTTTGGTTCTCAAGAGGCTAAAAATTGGTAATTCATGTGGTTGGAATTCATTCTAGTTAGTATGTAAGAAAAATAAGAAGGCATGCTTTCATGTCATTGCGTGCGAAGACGTGGAAACTTATGTTACAGTTAGGTCGCTACATTCATTAGTTTTTGTGATCTGTAAATTATGCATCTTCGAATTGTAATATCTTCAAGATAACATCCTATCTGAACTTAAGTCAAAAATCAAGATGCTTAATACACATACCTAGTAAAATTTAATAGCCCATTGTTTAAAAATTGTTCTTCGCCATCGAAATGATCGTTTGATAAAAGACACGCGCGAGCTTCGAAAATGAAAGCAGACGAGCGCGAGACTTATTCCGGGCTCGTCGTAAAAAGTTTAAAAATCCAGTTGGCGGCGGCTGGAAAAAATCCAATACGAAAAACTTTCGTGGATTTCCGTGGAAGGAGCAGGAGAGAGACTCCCCCGGTACGCGTAGGCCGATATAATTCTCTCTCTCTCTCTCGGCGGGCAGAAGCTAGCGGGTGGCGGATCGTTTGTCAAGCGACCTGTCGAGGCCTCCCGCCCGCCCTCCGAGGAGAATGTTGCTGAATCGTCTTTTTATTTGGAATATTTCTTTTGCCCCATTGTTATCCGCTGGCAGGTGCAGAGCGCCCGATGCTCCTTTTCGCCGATTCGCGCTCTCTTTCTCTCTGCGTCGCTGCTCCGCACCTTCTTTTCCGCGTCTTTCTCACTTTGGCCTTTTTCGGTGGCCTCATTGCCACACAAAAGAGGAGGAGAGAAAGGAGAAAGAGGGAAAGGGAGGTTCCCTCCGCCGTCGGACTGGGTAGACGGAAAATTTATCGAGACTATTAGAATAACAAAAATTGAGAATGGAGCGTTGAATATGACAAGAGCGAGCGCTATTGATTTATCGAGGCGGTTTATGCCGAATGCGGAGGACGATTTGTTTTCTATATTTCTACTGATGCCGATTCCCGAATGCTTGCGAATTTTATCGAATACCAAATTATTTATCGTCTTGCACAGCCTTCCAAATTGAATACCATTTGTCTCCTTTTATACTGCGAATGTTTGCTTTAAGCAAAAATCTTATTTCAAATTGACACTGTTTTTGATTGATATTTTACACGATTTAATCTCTTATCGCTATCAAATTAAAGGATTCTAACAATTGCGACACCTTAAAATTTTTCTTAAATATGAAATTAATACAGAAAAATATGTTATTTTTTTCACAAAACATATTTTTTGAAATCTTGTTTTTTTTTCGTTATTTTAAATATTACTTTATTTCGACCTTCCATTAAGGCCTTCCATTTCGACATTCCATTAACCTTCCAATAACCTTCCATTAATTATATTCATATATCTTTAGGGCAATACTGCCCGTATATTATTAAATAAATAAATAAAATAAATATAGAAAAGCAGCAATTACATACATTAACCTTTTATCGGTACACTTATAAATTCTTCCTTAATTTACATGTTAACGACGTTAATTTTGAGCCAAGCAATTAATACTCGTCATTTTAACGACGCGGATATTAATGAAAATACCGAAACCGCCGCCGCGAAATTACACAAGCAAAATAGTTGCGCGCAATATTATAACAACATCATGCAAATTAACCTCGTCCAAACTGCTCTAAACGCACAAAATGCATAACTTGCCGTAGTCACGTAAAAGTAGCAGCGAGCACGTGATCGCTCAATAATACACGAGCGAGCAAATGACCTCCGCATAAAATTTCGAAAGTAAGCCCGAAGGAACCGCTTATTCAGCTCTTCAGCTCGAACTCGTGCCCCTTCCAGGGGGGAGGGCCCCCAGCGAGCAAAACATCGAGCGGCCATCGAAGGAGGGGAGTGTACGTCTTGCAGGGGGAAGGGGAGCGAGGCCAAAAGGAGAAACTCCGAGGCATTGCCCGAAGAGCATTAAAGCTAAACATACAGCCGGCTGGCAGCGACGGTACGTGCGCGCGCGAATTTGTGAGCGTACCTCGTGCGGCTTGTAAAAAAAAAGTCACTCGTGGTAAGTGCCGGTTTTACGCCCGGCCGTTCATAACGTCGCGTCGACCCTTCCTTCCGACCGTCACTCCGAGCCCTCGCCTCTCATAGGTCGCCGTCGTAGCGCAGCTTTATGGCCGCCGCGAGATGCCTACCCAGCGCATTAATAGCCGCGGCTCTTTAATTTTCTCCCGCAAGTGTCGCATTAACGAGCAGCCCCTCTAACGACTGGTGTGCCGCGGTCCGATAAGGTCGCGTCTCGTCGCTTCATTCGCGCCGGCCGAGTTGTTGGTTTGCTTCCCTTCCGGCAGTTTCGCCGCGAACTCGATCGAAGCAGTAGCGCGGAGCACTTGTTTCCCGATCATAATTTCGGTAAACTTTCTCGCAACACTCCTGGTAAAAACACGATCGCATTTTATGACTAGTGACGAGTTTTTTTTTTTTGCAAAAATAACAGGTGATCATTTTTATCAATTGACTAATGATAATGCTGATGTCACGCTAATCGAAAAATTTCACGAACACTATACACAATTGAAAAATATTGTTGAACATTTTCATTTAACAAATAGAAAAGAAACTAAACAATCTTCAATACTGACTTATTTTAAAAAAGTGTAAGAAATATGCATAACATATGTACTGTGACACTTACACTTTAGTCCGCTTGTAACGAGAATCGGATATAACGAGCAAGTTCTTACGGTCCCTTGAATTTCGTTATAACCGAATTCTACTGTAAATTATTATGGTAGAGAGGGAGAGAGAGAGAGAGAGAGAGAGAGAAAGTGCAAAATTTTCTGCAAGATTTTCGCCTCCAGAAAATTCTGCAAAAATGTTTGGAGAAATTTTTTTCTGTAGACCTTTTTGCAGAAAATTCTGCATAAATGACAAATTTCTGCAAAATCTTCTGCAAATTTTTTTCATGCGGGTAAAGTAAGAGAGAGAGAGAGAGAGAGGCTGCAGGTTGCTGCACACGCGCACAAACAGTATATGGTGGACGAGAGGCGAGGGATATTCTTACGGCGAATTCCTCTGCACAATTTGCAGCGTCATTCTGGTTTAGTGCTGCATAAACAAAGAGCCGGAGAAAGGGGGTGGTCTGGTGCGCGGGCTGCTTTATCCATCTTTTCGGGCGAAGGTCGCCTCCCGCGAAATAGCGCTCGGCGATTCGGGCTTATGGCAATTTCGCGGTTGAGAAAAGACGCCAGTCGAGTTGCCGTTTCATCTGTTTTTTTTTTTTGTTCTTGTTTTTCGGTTTTTCTTTGTGTATGTAGGAAAGTCGCGTATTACTTCGGCGTTATATTACTGGGCGCGAGCAGTGCCTGCACTTGTGCGGGGTTTTTCGTTTTTTGGAAAATACTGCCGGCTGGATTTTCATCTCAAGTCAGATATGAGAGCAGTTCGCTTGAGGATTTCTTACTGCTGGTATAGCAAGTTTGTTACGAGTTTTCGCGGCAGACTTTGACTTTGATGAGATTACTGGTGTTATTAAACTCCCTGTTTCGATTTTAACTTCGATTAATTTTTTGTTTTAAGGGGATCCAACACCTTGTAAATGTCGCTCCACACAATTACCTACACACAATGTGTAGGTAATTGTTGGCAATGTATTGGCTGTGCCCACAAAAATGAACATTGCCGCATCACGATCCGAAAATTTGTTTACTTTGCAAAAAATTACTTAACACGCTGCAAAATTATTGCTTGCTAATCTACAAAGGCTTCGTTCCGAATTTCTGATTATAAAATGAAACAGCACGCGGGTTTACTGTACACTTAACCAGTAAGACAAGGTATACAGTGCTTTGACATGCGGTCCGCTATATAGGCGCGTTGTAATGGGTTTTGTTCCTCGTGGCGGCGGTGATAATAAGCAGCGATATTAGGATTATTACAGGATCCTCGTGCCACTGTCGGCTGCTGTCGCGTAGAAATTTTGCCGAGAGCAGATACGGCGACGATCGTGAGCGCACCTCTTCTCGCTCTCCCTTTCTTCCCTTTCTCCTCACACCGTCTCTCTCTCTCTCTCTCTCTTTCTCTCACACGTACGCACACACGTAGGCCTTCACGCACGAGCAGCCAGCATCTACCTCCGCACAACGAGCGGCCTGCTTTGTGCCGTCGTCGAGCAGTTTCGCGAGGAACGTTTGATAATTAAGTCACGATATCCACTAAGCCGGAGTACGTGCCGCCGGTACTCTATTCTTTACTAGTATCGATGAAACGTTTATTAATAAATTTGAGACTTTATTTTCGTGATAATTGTTGGGAGCCTTTTGAAATAGCTTAAAATTGATTGAATTTTCACGATGGAGACGAAGAAGAGATACTTACTTATTTTTTATGTAAGTACACGGTGGCTTAGTTTTTGCTTCCTCATCGTAGAGGAAGCTTTGTAATAGTAAAATTTTGAATTTTGTTTAAACTTCTTGGAAACTTGTTTTCAAGAATTTTATCTCTTGTTTATACACCTCGCTTTCAATCGCTCGTATAGAAAGGATTTTATAAGTACTGTTTATATTGCTGCAGAATGTGCAGGAAGCGTTAAAATTTAAATTATTAATATAAAAAAATTTAATCTGTCTATGAGAAATTATTGACGAGCAAAGTGTTTAAAATAACTTCTGAAAGTTGGCTGCAAGTGATTTTATAGAAAGTAGAATATTTTATAGAGAATGGATCTATTAAAATGGTAAAACCGTTTTAATCCTTTTGTAGGCTATTAACACTTTTTAATGTTCACTATATTAACAATTTATAATGTTCACTAATTTAAGAAAAAAAATTAAAAATTAATTAAGAATTTTGTCCGTTCCCCCATCTTCACAGACTAACCTGTAAGTAGAAAAACCCGCGCATAGTCAGACATGCCGTGTATCTTGCAACATTTGCACAAAGATTTCAAGACTCGTGTTATTCATATTTCGTGAAATATTTCTGGAGCTTATCTTTTGCACGGACATATAAATATTGCAGAAAGCTTTCTGTGGAATCTTTCAGAAACATTTCAAACCATCCATGTAACCTTTCAGCAAGGACTCATGCTGTGCGGGATAGAAAACAATTTTCAAATTCTCATCAAAAATCGGTGATCCAGAGATGTGACACTCTCCTGGTTAGAGTGAAACACCCCGGTCACACCTTCTGACGACCAATAGTGACCACGCGAGTTCACTCTCACCGTAAACTGCAACGGCAATGTTCGCTCATCCGGCGGTAATACCTATGAGGGAAAGTAGGATTTGGTGTCGAGAAGCCGCCAGTAAACGGCGGAAGCCCAGTTTCGCGGTCATAAGAGCCGCGATCCCAGGCAGGGGTTGGATAGGGAGGTTCCGAGCGATGTAACAACGTCCGGCCGACGCTTTATCCTTCGGCCATTTTACGATTCGCGCCTGTCTTCGTCGTTAGCCGCGGGCAAAACTAACCCAGGCGATAAAACGCATATAATCGCATCGACTGCCGAGTTTACGGGCGTATTTATTGCGGCCTAAAGCGAAATTCTCACCACATTAACTTTATTCCGCGACGCGGCGAATCATGCAGGCCGTCCACGATTTTTTTTCCGGTCGTCTTCCGGACTTCCTCGTAAAAGCGCGAGAATCTCCGGTGAAATATGATGCGTGGAAGGAAGTAAAGAATGTAAAGAACACAGTATTTTTTTTTTTTTTTTTTTAAGACACTGAGTATTTTTTTTTCAGCAGTATCCTCGCTGTCGATCGTTTCCTTTTATTGCTGTTTGTCGGTGATTTGAGGGAATATATTTATCTTTTATTGACGACGCTGTAAATTTTTTTTTCAAGCTAAACGCTTTACATCCAAAGGTATTATATGCATTTATTGGAGATATAGGCACGATTTCTTGAATTTTCTTTTCACCGCAAAGAATCTCGAATTATGTCTTTCCGATCGTCTAAAATTGATGCACGTTTTTGAAACTATTTGACTAATGAAAATTTCACTCGAGTCAGGTATAGTCGGATTCTTGGAATTCCCTTTTATTTTTATCGATTTAATCGACAGCTACAAGCAACTTCCATGCAAATTGAACTATTTTGAAATTTTGATGGGCAATATTGCATTGGACGTTTTGCATTTTAAATTTGAAATTAGCGATCGGAAGAAAAAGGTCAATATCGAGCGGATTTGCGTTTAATTAAAATTTTACACGTCGACTCTGGCCGTTGAATGTTTTATAAATTCTTTGTACATTAATCGTCGATACATTTTTGACCGACGTTCTCTGCCACACCACGTGAAATTCATTTATTTTAATCGAACTTTAAAACAAATTAAAAGCATTTGTCAAATTGAAAAGTGTAAAAATAAAAAAGGAAGTTAAATAAAATAACACGTACAAATATTGCGCAAACGAATGCTTCGTGACGCGACGGGATTAAATTGTATACAGTTGCCACTGGGAAAATATTATTAAAAAAATGTTTATGATATTCCGTAAACGTTGAAATTCTGTGCAGGCCAATTTAGTCACAAAGGACTTATTTACCTAAAAATAATAATTTAATAATAATTTATAATTTATAACAGCTTTTCTAAGCCAAGATGTGATTAGGTTATAAGTGAGATCTGATAAGCGAACATTTAAAAATGACAGAAGGAATTGTCAATTTTATACATTAAAAAGGCAAAATTTATGGTAATTCGTGAAAATCGAATAGCTTTAATATAATAATAAATCACTAGAAGTTTAGGAAAATTTCTAATTCAGTAAGGTAAAATTCAAAAGCTCATGAATGTTACACTGAAAGAATTTTTTCAAATTCCCCTTAAGCTCGAAACTTTGTAATTTTTACAAGAAAAGCTCCGTAAAAATTATGCAGATTTTTCCGTAAAAATTACGGAACTTCTCCGACAGTCCGAGTTCTGAAATTATCTGAATAATTATAGGGATTTTCCCGTGGAAATTTTCAGTGCTTGAAAATCATCCCTCAATTACGTTTTTACATGTAATTTTTATGAGGAGCTTCATCTTAATTTTTATCAGAAAATTCTCTCATTAGGAGAGTACGCGATATCCGGATCACGGATTTTGTTGAATCTTTGAAGACTGTTTTGTTATATGAAAATATGAAGAAAGACGGAATATTACGGTGTAACGCTAAAAATTTTTGACACAATAGGTCTCTACAGTTATTTTTTGCTAAAACTTCGTATTTCATTTTTTAGACTATTAGATTCTCAGTAATTTACATTACCGTAAAATTTACGACGTAAATCCAGATTTTGTTACTACTAGGCTCTATTCAATAAAATCCTGAGTTGCGCGAAATCCAGAACCCACAACCCTGGTCTTATCCTTGTCAGTTATAAAAAATATCTAATGTTATTACCCTGCGGCCGTATTCCCCGCACAGTATGGTAACTTTTACAGGAAATTCTTAAAACGTTTCCAATAATATTTTCTCAATGTCGCATTCGTAGCTACAAAATGCATTCGCGCTATTAATAATTTTCAATTTTACTACACCGCGCACCTTTAATATATCATTTGTGGCGTCGTATAGCGCAATATGCAGACTATAAATTTTGGAATGCGGTTGCGCCTCCAACGTTATGAAAGGAGAGACCTGCCCGTGATGCATAGCAGCGTGGCACGAGAATTGGCAGTCTAACGTCGGGCAAACGTCCATACACCTCCGATAATGAAATCCTCGCGCGTCAACGGCTCATAATCCTTTATCGAGCCGAGAGCATCAAAAACGTTCGTCAAATGAGGATCAAGGGAAAAAGGAACCCGCGACTCCGCAACTGCTTCAAAAGTTCGGGCGCATGCACGATCGGTGGTCAAGCATACAACTTCCTCGACGACTAAAGCAGTCACCGCCCCAAGGAGAAACAAAATCGCCGGCGAAAGAGGAACTGCGGGCCACTCCCAGTAGGTTTTCGGTTCATTGAAATGGAAACTAAAAAACAAAGCAAAAAAAAAAAAAAAATAAAAGAAGAAGAAGAGAAAGAGAGAGGGAAACGTCGCCGCGGATTTACGAGGGGAGCGTGCGTCGAGGTAAACAGAAATAATCCGCCGTCGAGATTCGCGCGATCCGAAATCATATTCAATGGCCCTATTACTCATCCCAATGGGCCATAAAGCCAACTATCGGCTGCTACGGTCCGCTGTAACGCCCAGCGCCGAGCGAATAAGGAGGCGACCACGCGCGCCTGGCTCGAGAGGAATTTTATTGGTCGCCGAGCGGACTGGAAACGTAATTGGCCTTGCACTCGACTCTTTTTTTCATTTCGCTGGATTCAAGGGGTGATCTTACTTTTGACCCTGTTTTTCTTTTAAACTTTATGTTTCTTCGAACACAGACGCTTGAAAATTCAATGAATTTTGATTATTTAATTTTTGAGCCAGTTATTTTGTCCGCAACGGTGTTATTTTAAATTCCCGGGTTAGTAAATTAGAGCTTATAATGAACAACTTTGAAATTAAGGGAGATTTTGCTATTAAATTACAGCTAGCTAGATAATTAGATTTAAAAAGATAGATTAAAGTCAAATTAATTTCAGCATCAATTTGTGCATCCAGTGAAATTTCTTTTTGGATATTTATTCTATCAAACTATTAATATTACAGCAAATCTTTTCAAATAAAGTACCTTTTATTGTTTCATAAGGATTTTTCTTTTATTATCAATTTCTATTCTATAATATACCGGAGTGAGGTCAATAAATAACAACCATTCCTCGCACTGACTATTTTAGTCTTCTTATTGGTGATGGAAGGAGAGAAACGTTGCTTTGCTACAATAAGCGAAGTTCCGTACCTACACTCGAGGTCAAAAATATTGACTCGGTTTCCGTCCCTCGCTTACGAGCTGAACTCAATGCGCAGTCTTCAGCCAGAGACGAATGGGACACCCTTTGACGGAAACCAATAGCAGTGGAAGCATCCATCGATGGCGGGATTCCCAAACCCCTAGTCCCTTCATCAAGGGTTTATGAGGACCATCAACCGATATTAAGGAACTATGACATCCAGGTTATTCTCTAAAACTGACTCGAAATTGTTATGCACAAAGCCGTCGAATTTGATTTGTTGTTCCGTTTCTTCTTGTCCTTTTAATTTCCGTATCAGTCTACAAGATAACCGTTAGAGCATTTTTTGCATTGTTGTATTGTAATATTGTGTTATTTTCTTTTGTTCGTCAACACCAAAGTCACGACATTGTTCGATGTGATATCACCTGTCGTTTTTTGCAGTTTTTGTCTCTCCGATATCTTTGAGAGTGTACAAAGAACTTACTGCCGTGGACCGTATCCACAGGATGAGATCACTAGATTCTCTACTGGCGGAAGTAGCCGAGTCCGAAGAGGGACTGCGTTAAATGAAAGTTCAACTATTGTTAATTACGATGCTGGGATAGAGGATATATAAATTGAAAAACACAATTTAGCTAATCAAAGGAAAGTCCGTTCCCTTTTATTTTAAAACTTTGAATGCCTTAGCTAATTGCAAGAAAGAGAAGAATTTAATAACGGCTGGCTAAGTGTCATTAGTATTATTAGTCTTTAAAAATTCTTTTATGCTTTATACATCGTATTAAAAAAAAAAGATAAAGAAAGAAGAATAGTTTCAATAGATGCATCGCCAAAAGAAATAATATTATCCACGAATCATAAAATGAATATACAAAACTTTTTATTAATAAGTAGAAAATAATAAAATTAATTAATTCTTCTCCTTTTTTAAAGAGAAACATTAATAAACTTTAGTTGATATCACTGTCTGACTATACCCGGATATCACTACTTCCACTGAAAAGCATAGCAGGACAAGTTTCGTACGATCATCTTGCCCTTTACAAAAGTTATTGAGTGATTTTATAACTTATTTATCATTCCTTTACAACTTTCTACTGGAACGAACGATCCCACATGGTTAAAACATATTCGTAATATTATTATTTTTTTTTATGTCTGTTAATTTAATACTTGAAAAATATATGACAGAAAAGAAGATTAGCAAGTAATACATGCAAATAACACACGATTGCGTGTTAATTACTTACGAATTTCTTGCACTTTGAATTAACACACATATCTTGTGTTATTCTATTATAACACACAATAGTTATTTTCGATACAAGTGCGTAAAAGTTGATTCTCGGACAAAGGTGACTTTAGCGTCCGAGCAATAGGTGTCCGAGAATCAATTTTAGCACAAGTGTCAAGCCCTATTCTATGCAACGACGGCGTAAAGCACTTTACGCACGGAGTTGAGTTGCACAAACTATGTTAATTTTTTGAACCATGCACTGATAACCAACACTGATAATCTCAAGACGATGCGGTACGTGAACATGATGCACAAAGTCCCCTTTCTTGTTATCGTCGCAGTCACCTTGCGGGATTTTTTTATCCGTATTCTGTCTCACGTAAGTAGATAGGCTATGAGAGTTCTGGGCCACCCTGGGTTAATCGAGTTAACCCAATAACCCAACAGTCAGTTAACTCAACAGACAGTTAACCCAATAACCCAACTTTTTTTTTTTTTTTTTTTTTTTTTTTTTTTTTCCTCGTGCAATAGCACGACGATACTTAACCCAACTTTTTTTATTTTTATTTTTTATTTTATTTATTTTCTCATGCAATAGCGCGATGAATGTTAACTCAATATTGTTTTTTTCCCTCCCAATGTTACAATTTTTCTCGCGCAATTGTACGCGAGTTTTCGCGCGCATTAACTCAAAAATAATTTTTTTTTATTTGGAGAGTGGTGGGGGCCCCAACCCCGCCCCCACCCGTGAGGTACAACCATTGATCTACCCCTCCGTGATCTCCCCTAAAATTAGTCGCAATCCATGTATTCGTCCGACAACGGAGTACAACTCGCTTGCA
>JAWWEN010018700.1:0-19986 GCA_035582955.1 Sycophila texana | reverse complement strand
GTCCCATCGCTACTATAAATTATTGTAATTTTTTCTATAATTATTGTAATTTTTCCTAAATATTTTTTTCAGTGTAATTGCCGTAATTCGCAATTACCCTGTTAAGTCGGGATGAGCCTCCCTTTTGGGCCGGCCTTTCGGCCTTATTTCCCTGCAGGGCTTCCTCTACACCTCACGCATCTATTTTCCGTGATTATATTGCTTGTTTAAAATTTTTACGAACGTTGCCGGGATGTGTACTTCAATTGAACCGAGAGAAAGGAACAATAAAGGAGAGAGGAAAGGTCCGCGTCGCGATGGCATCGGCGGAGTGTCTTCTTTCGGTGCCGCCGAGGGTCCCCGTATCTTCCGTCGCGACGTGCACGTGCGCTCATCAAAGCGTATTCTACGCACACACGGGGCCTGCGGTTCTCCTCGAAAGCGGCACGTTTTCCGAGCCGGTGGAGGAATATCTTATGTACGCACGGAGGCTGCCAGTATATTACCGCGGCTTTTCTTTCTCTCTCGACTAATTCACCGGCTCTCGGGGGGGACCCTCCGGCCAGTCGCCTTGGATAGACCGAAACCTGTTTTTCTCGACACTTATTATTTTTTTTTTCTCTCTCTGCTCCTGCGCGCGTTCGTCTGCGGTGCTCGTAGATGCTACGAGTATTTTTACGGGACAAGTGGTGGGTGCGCTTAGTCTGCCTAGTCATCTAAATTTCTTTGATGTTTTCTTATTGCGATGATTTTCAGTTTTTTTTTTTTATAAACAAAACTTCATCTTCCCGATGAAAATTATTTTAGGCAGATCGATGAGATGGCTTCCGAAGGGGCGTGATGTTTTTTTTTTCTTGGTGTATCATGAAAATTTTATGAAAATTTTCGAAGTTTATTTCACTGGAGACCAGTAATAAGTGATCCATTCGAATTTATGTAATTCCATTCAAGGTAATACTTATAAAAAAAATTCAAAAGTAGATAGTACCCGCTTATTAAAGACCATCGATCTTTTCAAAGAGTGCATCCATCAACGCGCTTTATAATAGTCGTCGATAGTTTAGCAATCGATCGAAAAATTCTTCTACATCGAAAACACATCGATAACTTACGGAGCGGAGTATGTACAAAGCGTAGAGCCCGCATAGGAGCTGCGAACGAGCGCCTCTCAAAAAATTTCACAAAGTATACATCCTCGACATCTTCGCCCATTTTCTCCAGGCCAAGAATAGCAACAACACGCTAATCTGTCTTCGCTCTTTCCTCCGCTGTATACATTTTTTTTTCGTGCTCCCCTCGTCGAAAAACACTTCCCCAGCCGACCCCCATTGGTTTTTCTACTCCGACCCATTTCCGATACCTTCGGAGAACAGGTAACCGGCCGGGCGTCGGGTAGGCGCGCATAATGGTACCCGCGTCGCCAGTCCCTCCAATTACGGCGGGAGGCCCCTCAGCAGGAGATGCCCCCTGTCGGAGGTATCCGCGCGCGGTCCACTTGTCATGCCTTCTTCCACCGATCGGAACCTTCGAGGATCGACGACGCGGGAAGTGTCGAGTTTCGGGGAAGTCGAGTGCACTCGCCGCGAAATTCCTCTCCCGGGGGATTTTCGCTGCCTTTCCGCAGGTCGATCCTCGTCATCATCTTTGTTTACCCTACGCGTGAGTATTAGTCCAGTCAAAGGATTTTCCGTAGGGGTCAGTCAGCTAATAATGACTCCAAGTCTTTCAGGCCGGTTGACGATCACCGCGCGCTGCACCTGCGAGTACGAGATGATATAACGAGCCGCGGAACGACACGTTTTATCGCTACGTTTATGCGCGCGTGCTCTTTAAGACGTTGTTTTTCGCTGGTAGCCTCGCGTGCATGCATCAGCCTCGTAAAAATCGCATAATCCCTCATGTATAGTTTATGCGCGCTCGGCACCTCGCCGAATTTACCGCTGAGTGCGCCATTAGCGCGTGCACTATTAATGCGCGGTAAAGCCGAGATGGCGGTCCGTGGCCGGCGAAGGGGGAGCTTTAAAAAGTATTAACTAGAAAATTCGAGGAGGAGATGCTGTCCGACGAAACTTTCATCTCCGCGCCGGCGCTTTCCATCGGTGCACCTTTCCTATAGCGCCTCGGTCGCCTCAGGTGCATGACGTGGAGAGCTGCCACTCGGGGGGGCACAAAAGAGCCGCGAGGAGAGGAAGACGCGGCCGACCGCACGGCCCCTTCCGACGAGTGCGACAATGACGAGGAAGGCAGGTTTCGCCGGGACCCTTTAAAACTTCTCTTTCGCCGAATCGCCCACGTGGTGCCTCGCTTATACCTTTTTCTTTCAGTATATATCTCTGCACTTGTATATCGAAAGGTAGAGCTTCTCATTTTAGCGGTGGCTATAAGGACGAACGATTTCTGCGCGTATAGTGCACATTTAGCGAGCGCTATGCAGTGATTCCGTGATGGGATCGGTTTTGATGATATTCAAGGCAATTTGAATGTTGGCCGATAATTTCACCAGATTATATTCAAAGTTTACTTGGAAGCGGCGCGACTCGCCTTGGGTGGCTTCGAGACCCCCTTCGTATTTCGAATAAATTTCGTGAAAACTGACTCCGAATCATCAGGATTTCCATTTTAAGAGTATTACGAGGCGCGAGAAGCTCCGGTGACTAAGGAATACACGGAATGCTCGGACCGGACGTTGGTTACACCTTAGGATATCGGCTGTAATAAAGCTGGTCCTCCGGCGTAAGTCGCCGTATGGCGGCCCACTTGGATCTCTCCGAAAGGTGTAGTAATTCTTTTCCGACTTTCGAACTTGTTGTTTGACTTCTTTTTTCGGAGGTTCACCGGCTAACGTGTACGTGCTATTTCGATCTTTTATATATGTGCTACTTCCGCTGCTTTAAATGCTTTAAAGGCCTATTAAGGCAGGCCTGCTAAAAATTAATTCAATTTATTTATATTTTTTCTTAATGGAAAATAATACGCTAATTAACTTGGTATAATTATGCATACGGAGCTTACGATTAATAATAAAGATGTGGATCAGAGTTTCGCAATAATTAATAATTTAATTCATAATCTAATAAATATTAATATATTCGTTAAATAATGGAAAGCCTAACCTTTGGGTAATAGTTACCCGCGTGCCCTACTCATTTGAATGAACCGCGCCGCTCTCACAAACTTATTCTCCCCGATAAAAAAAGCGCGCAACAATCGCCATTATGCGCGATTACCCATCGCGAACTCATGGCGCAGCTCCCATTCGCTTAAAAAAAAAAAAAAAGAAAGAAAAAAAAATACGAGACCGTACCGAAGAAACATTCGAAAAAGCCGAGCAGTCGTTCGCGTGCTCGTCCACTTATCAGCCATAATTTTCGCGTTTGAAGACGGAACGCGTCGGACTCGGGGGCGGGCGTTTTTAATGAGTTCGCCCGGAAGCGAGGTTCCCGCCGAAGGATCGCCGCGGATATCTTCCCCCGCGGATCCGCGAGGAACGTTCCCAGAGAAGAGCCGAGCGATTGTGAGGAGTTCGCGCTCGCCGGAGGGGGGGCCGCAGCTAATTAGCCGCTCGTGTGAAAAAACGCCGAGGAAATCCGAAAGGCGCCGGACGTAAGGGGGAGGCTGCTCCGATGGGCGCTAAACGAGCCGGGCTCGCGCATAATTTTGCAATCGCGCGCGCAGGGTTATGTCATTTTCGTAATGGCCCGTACTATTTTTTTCCCTTTTCTTTTCTTTATTTTTATTTTTTTTTTCTTTTAAACTCTGGGAAATCGGAGTCATCGCGGATGGGAAAATCTTGCCGATTACGCTCATACCTACGGCGTGAATTTCGTTCCTCGCGGATAAAGATATAGTCTCTAGATCGCACGTAATATGCTTTTAGGGCGGCCGAGCTCGTTTTATCGAAAGATAAAAGGTTGCTAATAACCAGCTGCTTTTTTAGTGGAGCAATAAAATAGAAGTAAACAGTCGGAGGGTATATATACGTATATATATATACACACCGGATAGACCTTTTCGCAAGCGAGGAAGATACAGAAACGCGCGCCGTTTCAATTTCCAATCTAACGACGAGAGGCACAGCCAGAGACCTCGCTCGGGCAAAAAAGGCGAAAGACGCGCCTCCGGGAGGAAAAAAGGTTAATAAAATTTTCCATTCGAATCGAAGAGGGACTCGAGGCGAAAAAAAGGCCAAACGTGGACTCTGGCTTGACCGCGCGCGCTGCTCCTCGTATCTTCTCTCTCTCTTTCTCTCTTTTTCTCTCTCGCTCTTGCTTGCAGGCGGAGGTAAATAATACCCGCGTGCTCCTTTACGACGCAGCAGGAGAACCGGAGCCAATCGGCGGCAGGGGCGAGCGGAGAACCTTCGCGTCGAGCGAACCAATCGCGTCGTCCGACGCGAGAAAGAGAGAGGGGATCTCGCGAGAGAAAGGTACCTCTTCGTGGTCCAGGGGCCCGTTACCGCGGACTCGAAACGCGTCCTCGCCTCAGCACGACGAGGCCCTTTTTACGCTCGAACCGTGCCACTGTATATGCTCGCGCACACGCTCGATTTTCCACTTAACAGTCGAACTTTTTATCGGCGAAGGGTACGAAAAGAATCACCGCGCCGCATGCATAATTCAATCATTCAAATTTCCCGCAGGAGAAGGGTCGAGTGTGTAGTTGCGTGTATATGCAGGCACGATTGGACTATACGAAAGGTCATTATCGCGGGGGTCTCATTTCGCACCGATCGGAAATTGAGGAAATTATTTTATTGACTTTTGATGATGTTAGGTTGGTTCGTTCGCGACTCTTGCGTACGCGTTCCCATGGGGCGAGGGGAAAAAGGGAAGAGAGCGACGAACACTTTATAATCGAGGTACACTCGCAGCGCGCAATTTTCCGATGAGCACGCGGTTGTTGCGAGGCGATGCTTTTGTGCCTTGCGAAAGCGCAATCACTTCGCGGCTTTCCAGGAATCCGACGGAAAACGCGCAATCGTCGAGGGGGAAATTATTTTTTCATCTCGTGGAATATGATTGGCTGGGATTAGCGGTTGCGCGTATCATTCGATAAATTTTTAATTGATGAGCTGGAATTATCAATTATCCGGGTAATTTCAGCGGAGTTTGTACAAATAAATTTTACGTTGGTTCTAAAAAAAGAAAATGCATTGACAGTGTCGATACGTACCTTGAGGGCACAGAAGATGCATGATTCACGCATGCATGCATGGCCGGATAACTCTCTGAAGCTTCGTCGGAATATGTCGAGATGCCAGAGAACCTGCAAACATAAAAGTACGATGATTCATTAGTTTATTTTTCTCGGCTGGTCGATTTTTCACAAATAAAAAGGTTCCCCGATATCGTCGTAACTAGATTTTCAAATGCTATCCGAGGAATTATTCATTCGACGGAGGAAGTACAGAAAGTCCGTGATTGGATACGTGAAAAGTTACAATCACGATCAATCAAATAGAAAGTCAAGAAAGATCGGATCTCATTGGAATTCAATACGCGCGAAGCTGCGGTCAAACTCAATCTCAATAGTAAAATATTCTCATATTTTACAACTGTACACTCGTTTCATTCATAAATAATCACATTAACTATTTGCTTGTTACGCTAATCATCCCGCAAACTGATATCATTCTAACTTTGCCTGCTGATGGTGTTAATTAAAAAATTGTCATGAAAATTCATCCGCATCCGTTGTAAACAATATGTTTCTTTTTTTACTAAATAAAAATTCATTTTAAATGGTTCAATTTGCTTAATCACCTCCAGACAGATATCACTCCATTTTAGCCTACGAATCATTTGATTATTATCATGAAAATTCATGCGTCGGTTGTAAACAATTTCTTACTTTCTTTAATAAAGAAAAATTTATTTCAAACGATTCAATTTTTTTTAATCAACTTCAAACTGTTATCATTCCAATTTCCTCTACGAATCGTTTTAATCATCATGAAAATTCATTCATCGGTCCGTTGCAAAACCATTTGTTTCTTCCTATACTAAAAAATAAAATTCACTCTAAACAGTTACCGACTTGCAGGTCAATGTAAATTCCGTATCGATTCCATACAGATTGCTCGGTGCATAAATCGCTAAAGAATCCCATTCACTAAACGACAACGATTTACCAAACGGACGAGGACACTTTTCCGCGTGCGCTATACGCAAACCAGGAGCGCGTCGCGTCGGAGCTCGGTACACCTATATGCATGAAATTACGTCGAAAGTACAGGCCTAACGTCTCAATCAAGCGGCTGCTCCGCATTCTCCAGTGCGTGCGTCTCGCCGGACCTCCCTTTTTGTTTTCAGCGCGCGATTCCCGGGACTTTTTCTGCGCGGCGCGGCGGAAGCGCGAAGGCCGGCGTCAGCGGCTGGAACCGGCCGTGTCCGGTGTGCCGCGCTCTCGAACGGATTGCGCAAAAAAGAAAAAAAAAAAGGGCCCGAGGTGTCCGCGGAGTAAATGATTTTAGCACGCGGAATGCGCTGTTGCAGGTGTGCGCGGAGTCTATCTGCGCAGTCAAGCGCGACGCGGAATATGGAGCACGGATTTAGGAGTTTTCGCGACGTCGTATACACACACACATCCACCGAGCCCAAAACTTTTTTATTATGTAACTGGAAGCTTCGAAGGTGGAAAGGTTACACCAATAAGGTGGTTTTTAATGGAGCGGAGAAAAAAGATAGAATCGATTCACAATACCCGCACGTAATTCAATTCTCGAGGCTGGAGCGGCAGGTTTCGTTTGGTCTCGTTATAAAAGGTAAAAGCGAGTGCAATGCGTCGGTACAGGCGCGTAATGAACGAAAGCGAGACGACAGCAAGTAAGTGCGCGATGCCGAGTGTCCGATAGAAGTGGAAATGAGAAATGAAGTAAGCGCCCGTTATAAAATGACATTTTCGCCGCAATTACCGTGGCGCGCGTTGCGCCAGATCCCCGGGGGCGGAGGGGAAAGTAAATCGCGATTTCCGCTTCTTCCTCCGCGAGCGTCCTTCGCGGGATCTAGTTTACCTCGCTCGATACGCATAATGGAGCCCCCGGCGCATGCCTGAGATTTTCCTTCTTTTTGAGCGGACGCGAGAGGCGTGGTGGCCGTGGACCGGAAAGAGGCACGCCGCGCCGGGATTATTAGGAGGCCACGCGGTGCAGGTGCGCCGGAATAACTTTCTGGGGGGGGGGGGGGGATTATTCGTGCGCCTGCGTGTGCGATCGTTTCGACGCGTTAGCAGTAATCACTGTATTCGCGCGCGAGTACCAGGAGTTTGAGTAATCTCCTTATGGCTGACGATGATGCTGAAGCACTTGACTCTCGTAGCATCGTAGCGATTATCAGATTGCCTTTTTTTTATAGAAACATCTGTTATAGCACTGTAACCTCAAATTGTAACTTTAATGCCGGTTTTCGGCCCTCGTGTTATAAAATATCATAACGAAACTGGTGCGTAAGTGATTATTCTCAATTCGGTCGCACTAGTTAAATAATCACCTTCCGCACCCGTGTCGTAATGTATATATTTTTTAATATAAGTAACGACTTGTGTTTTTTCTATTTTATAATTTAACCGGTTGTACGTATAAAAATTTATATAGAAATTTTTTAAAAATTTGTAGAAAAAAAGACACTCCTCAGATAATTAAATTGTCATTAACATTATTTTTCCCTTTTAATTCCACCTTCATCATTCCATTAAAGTAAATCCGAACAATGCAGTGATATATCACTTAAAGAAAAAAAAGACAATCTCGAACCCCCTTAGATTCTCTCCTCCGGAGAAAGTCCAAGAGACTCGCTGCAGCGAGCGAATGAGTCGTCACTCGCGGGAAAGCTCGTAAAAAAAAAAGTAAAAAATCACACCAGGTTTAAAGGTTACCCATGGCTCCGCGCCGTCGTAAATCAAATAAATCATGCGACGCACCGCTGAGGAAACCAGGAGGGAACAATGCGTCGCGTGATTTCGGCTGTCGAGCGCATAGAAAGGCAGGGCCCCGGCTGAATAGAGCGGCCGCCGCACGAAATGAAAAAAAAAAGTAGGGGAAAGAGAGCGCAGGTGGAGGAGGGTTCGTAGACAAGGGGCCAGCTCCCCCGAGCAAGTGCACGCGACTCGGCAGGTTGTTTACGCGTCGGCCCGGCCCCGCGAGACTACAAACCGGCTGCGACGCACGCGGGGATGAGCCACGCTGCGTCAGGTGCCGGGTGTCTAGGGTATACACGCCTCGTCTGCTTATAGACACTCATCGAACGGTATTTTTTTTTTTTTTTTTTTTGATTCGTGATTCGCTCAATACTTTCTTTTTTATACTATCTTTTTTTATATATATTTTCATATATCGGTTTTTTCTTTTACTTTATTAAGTTTAAGAATTTTATAAATTTTAGTATGATGCAGGCGGAGACGTATACGATGTTAAGTGATAAAAAGGAGGATTAAGGACCGTTGAAAACTGAAGTTTGTTTATTTACTTAGGGTTAGTTTTTTCAAATACTTTCTCAAATCCAGTTTACTACTGCAAGCAGAAAGAAGGCCTCGATCGCGTATCGAGTGAGATAATTAGTTTAAAAAAAAAAAATAAAATAATGAATAAGAGTCGCGCTCAGAGTCAGGAAATGAGATTTTATTCACGGTGGTTACATTTTAAATTCATACGAGTATCCAGTCCGGTCTCTTGGCAATCACGATTCACGTCTACTTTATGCTGTTGCATAAGGAAGCGAAAACTAACGACAACCCGTTCAACTAGTCCGACAGCCATGATACACTCGATTCTTTATTAACGAAGTTTTAAAAAAAGGCGCGCGGCAGTACTAGATGCTTGTTCACTTTCCACGCTTGTAAATTAAAATAATCGCGTCGGAAACAATGAAGGAAAAAGCGGCCTTTTAAAATTCTATCCGAGGCATAAAAGTCGTAAGCGCGAAACGTTGCAATAAAAAAAGGAAAGTTCAAACTGGATTTAATGAAGAGTAGCGGCCAGTGTAAACACGAGGCCCGCGAAAAAAACCAGGCGTCGATAATTCGCAGCCGCGAAGTGTCGGGGCCCTTCGGGCCTGAGTGGATCCGCGAAGCCACGAAGCGAATCAGTCGAAATTGCCCGGCGAGGAAAAAAAACGGGCTAAAGCTGCCGCTCTGAGAAAATCCCCCCTTGACTCGCGTCGGCCCGTCACGCCGGCGTAACTGGGTATTCGGAGCGCCTGTGAATATTAATCACATTTTTCTGTGAGAGTTTCGCGCGCCTCAGAAACTTACTGCGCCTCTTGAAAAAAAAAAGGAGGGAAAAAAAAAGAAAAAGCACCTCTATATCCTATTTCCACCTTCTAATGCCTCGTTCTTTTTCTTTCTGTTTCTCGAAGAAACAAATCGTTCAGAATGCAAACGATGCACCGCTTCTTTTTTTTCTAAAGAAGGATAAGACTCGGTGTTAAGTCACGGTGCATATTTTCACCGCTCGACAATGCCATTTCGAAGCGACGGGGATCGACGGACAGTGTGCTATATATACCGGCGCGTCGCGCTCGCAGCCTTAGAAGGATAAGCGAGCGACCGCGGCTTATGGACACTGACAGTTGACGTTTGTCGTCGGCGTGCCGCGTGCGCCTATGTGTGCGGGGAGAAGCGTGGCGAATGCAATATCGACGCTCGTCGACGGCGCGGGAGCTCGCCTCGGTGATTTTAACGAGTGGGAAGAACGAGACTCGGCCGCTAGACACCTATATGAGATGTGTGAATGAACGACTTCGCTTCTCGCTTACGCGACGACAATATTTATGCCCTCGTAATTTTCTATTCAATACTCTTACGTATAGCTTTCGTTATTCATCTTCAGCTTGCTTTTTTTTGGCTTTCCGGAATAGATGCTTAGGCCATCGCTATTTAAACAGTTTTGATTTACGTCTATTGAAAGCTCGCGAAGCTCGAATTGAGGAAGAGAGAGAGATAGAGGAGATTGTCAATTATTTTTGGTTTATAATTATGAAGTATCGATAAAACTGTCGGGGTATTGAATTTGCAAAAAAATTGGACTTTAAGGGTCACTTTAATACCATGAACATATATACAAAGCTGCAGTACCAAAAAAGAATAGTACATTGCAAAAAAAAAAAAAAAAATTAGTAATTTAAACTAAATATTTCATAAAGGAGTTCCAATTAAATGATTTTATTGAATTAATTAAATATTTTGTTGAAACTATTGAGTAAAAAGGCTTCAATGAAATATGTAATTGAGCCAACAAAATATTTAAATAATTCAATGAAAACATTTAATTGGAACTTCTTAATGAAAAATTACAATTTAAATTACTAATTCCTTCCTCAGTGTACGAAAATAAAATAAGAAAAAAATGTTTAAATTTATCTATATCTAGCTACCTTTTATCTAAAATCGAGAAAGATTTTTCCATAGTTGGCGCGATCGCAACTTTCTATTTCCTCTTCGTAAAAATCGCTAATTTTGTAACATAAGGCACGCGCAACGTGCATAAAATCGAAGAAAAATCAACCGACTCAATGCGTAATTTCGCTCGAGCCGAACCGATCATTATTTCCCCGCGCAACAACGCGTCGTCATTAATTCGATAAACAATAAAGCCCACGAAGCTGGCGCGCGCGCGCGAAAAGAGACAGTTATCCCCGCGCGCTCGCCGGGCGAATTCGCGCCAATAAAAGCCGCGCACAATGCCGCGGCCCACGGAGGAAAAAATGGCAGCGGCTCTCGTAAGCCCCGGTTTAACGATATTACGGTCAGCCGGCGACGGTACACATACACATATATATAATCTAGAGCTATAGCGGGCCTACCGTTACGCGGCGTCTGCATGCGAGAGCGGCGATAGACTTCGCTTCTTCGCTCGCGCCGCTAATTAGTTCGCACAGCGGCCAATTAAAAGTGCACGTCGAGGCGACGGATGCGAGAGAGCGTATGGGGGCAGGGTTGACCACTTCAGATCCGGAAGTAAGTCGCCCACTCGAGCGCGATCGCCGCGGCGGCCGATCTCGTATAATTGAATTCCGCGATCGCGTTTCCGCTCGGTGTGCTTGCGCAAGCGACGTCTTTCCACTGGTTACGTGACGAGGGGTGAAAAAAGAGCGCTGGACCAATTTTCGGTGCCGCGGGAAAAACGGAGGGGAAGGTAGTGGAGGGAAGAAATAAAGAAAAGAGGATGGAGGGAAAAAGTTTAATTGGATGGCTGAATTATGACTCGGTTAACTACTCGCTTGCGCTTCTGCCGGAGTAATTTTTCGACTGAAAAAAGCGGAGGTACGATCGAAAGGTCATATATAAGTGTATAAAATCTATAGTCATCGCGCTCTCCGATGAGGCAGTATGCTTCTTTTTTACCATTAAAAAAAATCCTTGTCATCTTTTTTTGTGTTCTCTGTGAACTTGTACCTTCGAGCCTTGGAACGGGCAAATGCGCACTTACACCGCGGTTGTAATTACTATCAATATAATGCCCCTTTCCATGCCGCTCCGTAATTCGCTGGTATAAATAACGACGCGCTCGAGTGTCCCCGCGATTTTAAATATTTTAGAAAAATATTTTCGCTATTATCGAAGGTAATTCTGATAATTCCTCGTGATGGAAAGTGGAAAATCGGCTCCTCTCTCAAACCTCTGAGATTTTATAGACGGCGTCAATTTTCGCGATAAAAATTGCTGGTCTATTCTCGCAACGACGTTGTCTCCCACGCATCGGCGAAAATTTCGTATACGGTAGTTTTTACGTACGTAGCGGAGGCGTCCGTGCCCGGTAATTAACGAAATTTTAACGGGACATACGCTACGTACGAGCCTCAATTTTCTCCGGAATTACCGGCGAAACAGTTATGACTTTCCTTTGATTCCTAGGACGCAGTCCTTTAATTCTGTTGTTGTACGAGATTTGTGGGCTAATAGTGTCACTCAAATGATAGAGTAACGCGCCAGTTATAAAAAAAAGTGTATATTTCTTTCTGATTATTATAATTTCTATTTTGCAATGAGATTAGATAACATGCGCCAATAATAACCTTGACATTTTCATTTTATTGCTGTATCCAGTTATTAATAAAATTGAATTTCTTCGCTGAATTAATTAAATAAACAAGTAGTAAATGATTGCCGCCATAAATGGGAATCGATTAATTAGGCGCTACATGCTCCAGCGACAATAACAGTATAAAATATGACCGTCTAATGCGGTTGCGCAACCTGGAAATTAAACGCAGAAAATAGAATGATAAAGTCGCGCAAGTATCAGCAAGCGGAACGCCGGAAAAACGAGTCCCGGCGATTTTGATTTTTCAGCGAAAACGGGAGCAATATCGGAACCGCGTTTCTCCTTCGAAAAACGACGAACGAAAAAAACAAAAAAAAAACAAAAAGAGAACTGGATATAAGCCGCGGAGCGCCGAGACCCGCGCGAGAGCAAAGAAGCTTACCGTGGAAAGTACTATACGAGCGTGTATATACACATGAGCGCAGTCAGAAAGTGGCCCGCTATCTCGGACAGGTTCACCCGGTCGTCGACATTAAACTTCCCGAGTGCGCCCATTTAACGCGCCTCTCCTCACGCTTACGAAAATTACGTGAAGAAATCGCGCGTGACGGCGTTTTTATCGCTACCTCCGAGATTTTTTTTCCCAGCTTCTCTCTTCACTCTTTTTTTTTTTTTTTTTTATTTTTTTTTTAAATCATCGGCGGCTAATTGTAAACAGACGCTGCGTTTTTTGTATGTAAATGCAGCGATTGTTCAAGGCGCGGCTCCGCGGCAGTTTTGCGCGAAACGGAGAACGAGAGAAGAGTGGAACGCGTTGATTACGAAATTTCGCAGGAAAAAGCAATGTACGCCGGATGCAAAAATTTTTCTAGCCGAGGCGAGGAGACGGCGAAGCTGAAACTAGTTTATACACGGAGTTTTTCGCTGCACCGATATCCCGTGGTTGGATTGACATTCCACCTGCCTGTGAATCGTTGGCTCTCCACTGGCTCCGATTTAATCCCAGTAAAAAGGAAAGCCGCTTATGCCCGTCGCTTGTTGTTTATGCATTCCTTACACCCATTGTTTATCGAGTGTCTTAAAATAAAAATAAATAACTTATTCCACCGCTAATGAATCATGAGCGAAGACGTGACCCGTTGGTATAGGCAAAAGCAAAAGTTTCGTTCGGCCTTAAGAATAAAAATAACAATTCATTAAAGTTAGCTTAAGATCAACTCATTAAGCACGAAATATCGAAAACATCCAACGAAAGTCCATTAGGTACCATTCGAAAATTCCTCCATATCTCCGTCCTGCTCTCTCCCCGCTCGAAGGAAATCACCTACTTTCGAAACGCGCCGTGTGTAAGCGCGTGAGGCACGGCGCTCGGAGAATAATAGATGGCCGAAAAAAAAAAAGATGAAAGGAGAGAGAGAAAAACAGAGTAACGATCTCTAGACTCCACGCAGTGTCGAAACTAAAAAGGAGTAGTGTATTAACCTTGGCTATCTGGAAGAGCGCCTGTCGCCTTGGCCGCTCTTGCTTCATATTGGCGATCGGATGGTGCAGAGGTGTCCGTGATAGAGGCGCGAGTCCGGCTCTTCAGATGCACTCACACACCGCGCGAATCACTTGCGGTACCACTGCTCCGCCACCCATGTCCATCGTCGCTGTATCTCTCTGTCCGCGGCACAACTCGGTACCCAAAGTATACCCCAGGCACTTATCAGTCACTGCGGATTAATCGACGGCACAGTATAGGGTACAAAGTAAACGGCGACTGCAACGGTCGCGATGCACAAGAAGGAAAAAGAGTGGAGGTGAAAAAAAAAAGGTCGAATGCGAGTGTAGAGAGAGGCGAGTGCGCCAGTGTAAGAGGCACAGCGCGCTCGAGAAGGGTACTTTCTGACGCGGGCGTCAGTGCAACAATGCCGCGGTGGTAGGGCCCAGGCGGCGCCGAGTCGACGACAGCGACGCCGCGCACCGTCGCGGCCAGGTACCCAAGCTCTCCCCGGCTCCTCTTCCCTCTCGCTCGCGCGCCACGGAGGGCCTCTCGCCGGCGAGTTTCCGCGGCTGTGCCCTGCGGGGACGCCGACCGAGGGAGAGGAGAGAGGCTTGATGCTGCGCAGAGCCCCGAGGAGGGCTGCTATAGGAAGTGCCTGCTTTCTCTCTCTTTCTCTCTCTTTATCGTGCTGTCTCTGTCTCTCTACGTTGCTGCGGAGTATAGCGGGCGAGCGGAGCCGTGTGCTGCGTGCACGCGAGCGCGGCAAACGCGCGATGCCCTCGGAGAACCCATATTATATGGGAGCTCGCTTGTGCCACATTGGGAGAAGAAGCCGCAAGCATGGGAGCACTTGACTTCACTTTCAGAATTTCGTGCGTGTTATAGAGAGTATGCACCGGTAGGTTTTATTGAAATAAAAAAAAAAAAAATTATTTTGGAGCATGAAGTATTCGCTCGTTTTAAATAGCCTGGGGGAATTTAAAAAAATTATGAGCGATTGTTATGTTGTGGTCGAGGTATACAATTTGATTTGGTTGATAGGCAATAGAAAGGAGGTTAACGTTTTATCAATGGGCTAAGTAATAATAAAATTGCATAAAACGCGTCATTACAGTAGGAACGAGAAAATCGTAACAGCCGATGTGCACATCGTAATTATCGTTACGATGCAAATCGTTGCGATTGTTATGATGACTTTCAATGAATACATCGGTTTTTACTTTTTTTTGTATGATATGCAACGGTTAAGAAGAGCATCAACTTCGTAAGCTTTTTCTTTACAATCTCGGTAAGTGTGGGAAAGTAAAAAATTGCTCTCCTACATTTAAGATGACACTTGGTTTTAGAATTTCAAGTGGAATCTTATATACATTGTAACCCAATGTGATAAGCTAGAGCAGCTCTTTGATAAAAAAAATTGATAAGATGCATCTCTTGAAACAATTTGCCACTTGAGTTAAGGAGTTTTTTTTTTCAAGAGATACCACTTTGAGGATAAATTAAAGTGAGACGTTTTTATTTCTGTTAGAAATTGTGGAGCAATGACAAATTGATAATTTACTCAAATGCGTTCTCGCCACCAACGAAGAACTTCACTGTACGTAATAAATGCCCATCAAATAGCTGTTAGTTCCGAGCAATCATTCATTATCGTTTTTGAGATTCAGAAAAAACTCTGGTGTACAGTTCAGAATTTCTCTGAGATAAGCCATCATATAATATTTCTAATTTCATTAAAGGATTACTGGATCACATATTACGAAATGATGATATCTACGTAGATTAAAAAGTTATATTTTAAAACCGGTTTTGTTAAAAATTTAATTACATATTTAATCATAAAAGGAATATCAAATCTCTTGAAATTATACAAAAAGAATAACATTCGTCCACTAGACTCTACTTGTCGTCCGCTACTTGTGCCGAGGAGTAAATTTATCAAAAAATTTAAACAAAAAGTAAAATTATAGTTCTCAACTGCAAAAGATGGAACAGAAGTGAAGAACAAGTAGAAGTAACAATTTAAATTAAAGCCGTTACTTTCGAATAAATGGAATATTTTCCATTCAACTCGGTAGTTGAAATCTCGCGTCCATCAAAATGAACCGTTGTCAAGTCTATAATGATGTGATAAATATAGAGAGACATTTCAGTGTTAGATGTATGCCATCTCTTATTAAAGAGAAATCCAATCTCTGTAGTCTCGGAATCAACTCCGACCATCTCTAAAATCAACGGAATCTTTACGCCTATCAAAAATTCGTCTCAAGAGTTTCGATGCATTCATCAACTTTGCTTTCCTTCGATTATCCCCGTGTACAACCTGTACACGTACTACGAATTTTACCGCAGCGTATAAAACCGTCCACGCGCGGCTGCTACAAACTGAAACAATTAGAAATATAATCGTTGAATCCATCGACAACCGGTAAGACACGACATTAAAGCTCCGAAAAAAAAAATCGCTATATAGCAACCGACAATGAGAACCAAGACAATAAAGTTCCGTGCATTGCTATTCCGCGTCGCGCTTCTCCCCGTTGTTATTTTACCGATCGGCGAGCCGGGACCTCGGCTCCGCGCAGGAGCTCCCGCCAAGTCCCGCGTCATCGGGCGACTCGAAAATAAACCGGCCGAGCCGGCAGAAACTGTACTCCTCGACCGCCTCGGAGAAAACGAGTGGCCGCGTTCGCCGGCGACTGTAGCTTACTACGGCCGCCATCTTTACTACGAGCTCGCCGCCGAGAGTAAGCGTGGGTGAGCGCACGCTCGGGTCATTCGCTGGAGAACGCCGCGGAGAAGGGGGAGAGCGCAGAGGCGACTATACGCCGCATGGAAGTATGAAAATTTTCAAGGATCTCCTCTCTGCTCGAGTCTGCCGGCCGCAAAAAGCCGATGCCGCGGGGAGAGAGTCGCGGCTTCGGGAAGACGCCGATTTGCGCGACGGCCGATTCATTCCCCGGCGCGGAGTGTAAATGGCGCTCATTTTTACCGTTACTCGAAAAATCGGTGACATCGGTTAATGAAAGATCGGCTGAACCGGTTTTTCTAGTCGTCTATATAGCGTTATTTATTATCCTTACAAGGTGTTTTTTTTTCGTCTGCTTGTGATTTTTCTTTTTAGTATCTTTTGGCGTTTCGCCTCGGGGCGAGTGTTTCTTTAGAGTAGATTTACTTTTAACATCACAATTAAATTATTCTACGGAGCTTCGGTGCCGATTCCGCTTAAACGATTTTACCTCTAACCTGGGTCCTATTATGTAAAGATAATTAATTATAAGTTGCGAAGGAGAGAAGGACGACGTAAAGAATAAGAAATTACTGCTTTAATCTCGGGCCGTCAGATAGAAGGATGAGCAGGGTGGTGAAAAAAGAGAAGGGAAAAAAATTAAAAGACGGTGTTTTGGAGGCAGGAGTAATAGGCGAAGGATACGCGCAGAGGGCACGAAAAAATTAATTGTTTGAAACAGGGAAGAAAAAAAAAAGTGGAGAGCGAGGAACAATGAATATTCGAAACCTATAAGAAAGTTCCTGGTAATTTTGATTTAATTATCGTACTGACGTAATTATATTTTTGATAAAAAAATGTATAAGTAATATCGAAAAAATCTGTGTCCGTATTCCCATGTATATTTGCATTATTTCCTTTATCACCATTCCAATAATAAAGTGCAGGGATATTTTTAATAACACTTCTAACGCATATAAGAAAAATATATAAACTACAAAAGAAGGAAACAGGATTGAAGGAAATAATAGATCTGCCCAATTTCAAAAATCGTAACAAGCCCGCCGTAAAAAGTCAAACAACAAGCAGCCTTCCAAAAAGCCGTGAATCTAAAAAAAAGGAAGCCCGGCAGGCAAGAATAAAGAACCAAACGGCAAAGCGGTATATAAAAGCCGAAGTAAAGGAGAGCTCGAAAGAAAGGTGAGTGGGGGAGTGAGGCCCCTTTCGGGCGTCCGGGCCGAGAGAGGAAGAGGGAGGCGGGAGTAAGCGAGGCTGTATAGGTGGGGGAGGGCCCCGAACAGCGGGGCAAGCGGAGAGAAGGCCCCTCGTAGCCAGCCCAAGCCGAGCGACTCCGGAGGAGAATATTACGGGGACTCCGTCTCTCACGAGGAGCCGCCGCGCTGAGCTACTATAGTAGCTATAGATATAGAGCCTATAGGCGAATATGTTTCACGCTAGGCTACGTCGTAATGCCGGCGGCGCGACTTCGTTACGCAATTTGATTCGGGAGAGGGGATGGACGATTTGGGAGTGCAAGAGTCGGGAGCCCGTCCACCCGCGTCATGCGTAAGACTCTCTCGAGGAAGTGAGCGGTATCCCTCCCCTGTGCAATTGTGCGCGGTGGCCGCCTGTATGCACTATGGGAAAAAAAAGACGGAGCGGGGGAGGGACGCGTTTTCGACGTTCGCTTCTGAATGAAAAGCCGGCTTTTCCCATCGCGGAGCACACGCTTTTCCTTATGTGCGCGAGTGGAAGGGAGACGACTGCGATCGGTTCTTAACCTTGAAAACGGGCATGGGAATTTCGCGTCGATGCCGCGCGGGGATTAGGATCTTTTACGGAAAATCTCAGGCACAAAAGCTAACCTTTTTTTTATTGAACGGTTTTACGAGTCTACGCGATCTCATGGTAAATACGGGGGCATCTGCTTACCTCTCGTTTAGAAACGAAATCAGATTTTAAAGCGTTACTGAGAAATGCATGTGTTATGACGATCGAATTGAAATTAAAATGTAAGTATATCGCGCTTGCGAGTAGAATTATCTTTAATTGGTTAAACTAAATTATCTACTTTGAAAAATATAAAAGTTACATTATCTCTCGGTATTAACTCGTGAAAAACAAATTTACTCCAGACGTATGAAAGAACCCTACGTGCTCTTTTACCGTGAGTATATTCATGCACGAGATATTAACAGACGACCTAATTTTGCAACATCTGAGATTGCAGGAAGAATTTTAATTCATTTCGACTCTAAATGTTTACGAGTCTCGAGAAATTCTAATAAATTATATGCTATACTCGCAATGAAAGGGAACAAAGAAAACCTAACGATTTAATTTTATAAAATCTTAATTTTTCAAAGAAAACATTAGAAAAATTAGATCTATTGCTTCTACTTAGTCGTTATCAAATTATCCTCAAAATCGTTTCACTCTAAGCAATGAAATCCCTTATTTAAAACAACAAAAAAAAAAGGAAAAAGTAAACTTTTCAGTCTCAGCATTTATGCAAATCACCCAGCAAACATCGTCCCGCAAAAATGCAGCATAGTAAACAATTAATCGCCGTCCACTCGTAAGCCAGGCGCATCTCGGCCCAGCGAAAAAATGCGCGTGCTCTCTTTTCCTTTAATTACCGGTAGCGCGCGAGTAGCGCTAAAAAGCGGTGCATTCCTCGGCGAAGCTTCGAGTTCTCGTTCCGCGCCAAAGGGAAGAAAGAAGAGATACGCAAGCGGCGAACATCCTCGCTTCTCGGACGAGAGAAACCGAGAAGCAGGAGCAGGAGCAGCAACCCTAGATTTGCTCTCGCGTGGATCACGATCGTCGGCGCGGATTCGCGGCTTTTCCACGGCGCGGTGATTTACCCGCGCGAGCCTGGCCCCGACCGGTCTCTTCATTAGCATGGCCCCTGAGCGGAGATGCGCGACTGCTGAGAAGCTTGAGCATACGTGACGATGCTTCTGCTTGTAAAATATAGATATTTTTTTTTATTTAGATCGTGGAAATAAAAAGTAATACCTATGGGCGTGTTTGTAAAATGAATCAGATGTGTACATGGAAAAAAGGAATAATTAGTATTGGGTAGTGATTTTCAGTTAGTTACTATTTTAATATCGTTTTTTTTTTTGCATAAGTCATTAGAAGGTTTTTTACGAGGATAATCACAACGTGCTTTAATCAAAGAATTTGATTTAATTTTTGTTTTTATAAACAAATTAAATATCTTTATTTTAGATAATTATATCGAAACGAAATAAGTATAGAACTGTTTTACGATGAGATTCTGATTTTAATTAAACTCTATTTACAAATTTAGCCTAGCACAAATTGATCATAAATAAAAGGTGAATTGACCATTTAACCATTTCTTACTTTTCTCTCTTCTCTCTCGCAATTTATAAAATCCGATCAAACATTTGAGGAAGGTCGCCTCGATCGTTTGTCTCTAATAAAGTTTATAGATATTACTGATAATTATATAAGAGTTTTCTATAAAACCATTGTTATAGGTACTTACAAAACCGCAAATATCCGTATTACAAATTCCCAAACAATCTGTTACCCAAACAATCCTTACCTGTAAAAAAAAAACAATAACACTTATTAGTAAAAAGCGCAGTAATAATATTTATACTTAAATGTAAATACAATGTTTTTATTTTTTATATTCTACCATAATAATTAAATGAAGGTAACACAAGTCGCATACAATGTCGAAGACAATTTTTCACGCTATATACACGGAGAAGAATTTTCCATTAAAAATTACTATAGTTTTACCTAAAGCGCGGACAAACTGGAACTATTAAAAAA
>JAWWEN010018689.1:0-19987 GCA_035582955.1 Sycophila texana | reverse complement strand
TTTTTTTGATAGTTCCAGTTTGTCCGCGCTTTAGGTAAAACTATAGTAATTTTTAATGGAAAATTCTTCTCCGTGTAGTTAAATTTTTAGTACAAGAGCAAGGAACGCTTATTCACATATTAGCCATGAAATATTGCTGAATATTCTACTAAAAATTACTGAACAATTTAGTGAACATTCTTTAACAATTTATTGAATTTATAGCAACAATTATTAAAATATTTCTCTTAGTATAGCAATCAAAATTAAATGGAAATTTTCGTTGCGACTGTTGATAATTTCATTACGGCAAGCGTTCAGCTGAAAAAGCTCAGTCATTTTTGCGAAAAAGCTTTTGCCAGTTTGCCACATAAAAGATGCAGTTAATTTTCTGTACGACCTACAATTAAGTTTTATTTATTATTTATTTTTTTAAATATTTTTTTTAACAGTGAGTTTTATCTCAAACTTTATGAAAAATTCCTCTCAGTGCTGGAGAATGCTTGAGTCGCTGAAAGGTCTAGGAGAATTATTTTTAAAATAGAGATGAGCCGAGATTGGGCTGTAGGGAATGGAACTGCGAGGATGCTGAGGCCATCGTTTTTAAATGTTTGCACTGATATTATTCAAGGGACGTTTTTTGAATATTTCTTTCGCACACCACGGATCCATTAATCATAAAGTTTTATTTACTCATACAGAATGTTACGATATGGGCGATTCTCTCTGAAAGTGCAATATTTTTCATGTAAACTCCGTAGTGGTCGATACCTCATCATTGGATAAGGATAATATCTCGAAATTTATGTAGTTCTACTTCCATTCTAATAGAAATTGCGTTTTAATCTTACAAAAAAACTTAAAGTCGTAACTTCACAACATCTTTACTCTATTAACTCGAAAAATATTTCACTTTTTCAGAGAATCACCTACAGAAATAAATATACCTCTAATGAAGAAAAGCTCATTTAAAAAAAAGGCCTTTTTTAACTTGTTATTTTTAAAGCACTAAAGAAAAGTAAACTTTTCCAGAATTTGATAAACTTGTGTTATCATTATCGAACAGGTTTTGGAAAAATTTATTTTATTTTAGTGCTCGTAAAATGGAAAATGAAAATAGAGCTTTTATTTTGGAAAAAATATGCTTCGCGTTGAGCAAAAAAGGTCCAACTGTAAAAATATGTTCGCTTCAATTAAACGCGTCTTTTTTTTCGTTAATCAACCAGTACTAACACATCTCTATAAATTCACCGACAACCAACAAAATCACACCTACCCTTACAATTGAAATCGCTGAATATTCAGAAGAACAAACAAAACAACATGTATATATTTAAAATCGTAATCACTGAATTTTCAGAAGAAACTCGCAGGCACAATCACTTCACACAGGCATTCCCACCCCCGAGTAAACTTTGGAATTTGGAAAATTCGAATATTCCACACCAGGCATCAGACAAAGGAACGTCGGAGGATGTATCGCTCGGGCAGCTCGTCAAACGCTTTTCGACGTCGTCAAAGCTCCACTATACACGTCGTCTTATTGTCGCGCCGAAATCCTCGCATTCGAGGCCTATATTGCGAGCTGATCGTCCGAGTTCCGAATAGCTTCGTCCGGTTTTCGCACACTGTGGTTTTTCCCGCTATCGTAAAAATCGCATTACGCACTCTCCTCCTTTTGTTTGCAACTTCACGATTTGGCGGCGATTAGCATCATCGTAATTATTTCGTTAATTAACTGGCGCCACAATTAACTTTTCTCGGATGAATAATCAAAAGTACGGGCAGTGAGTGTTCAAATTATCTTTTACTCGAGAATTTTTCCTGCGTCGGGTATAATAAATATTTCACGGTTATTTGCAGGTTTCTTCATTGGTTGCTGTGATTTAGTGAGGCAAAGTCTCTATTTAGACGACCGGATTCTCAGATAACGGATTTCGTTGAAACTGGAGAAGAGACAATTTTAGTTGGGTAGAGTATGAGAGAAGGCAAAATTTTAGATTCTACATAACGCTCGATGCTTATGGAGCTGGAAATTAAAATAGTGATGATTTTCAACAATTTTATAAAGATGAATATTCTATTAAGAGAAATATTTTAATAATTTTTACAAAAGAAAAGAAAAGTAAACTCTGCTTTAAAATATACTAAAAATTACTAAATTGTGTAGTAAAATTTCTTAAATTTACAGTTTGTGATTAATTTACTGAGTTGATTGATAAAAATTATTAAAATATTTCTCTTAATGAGCTTGCGAATCTCTAATTCAGTAAGTACTTGCCTTTTTTACATGATTCTTTTCGAATCGCGTAAAAATAAGTTGACGTCGCAAGCTACAATTTCAATATTATGTGCACGTAATGACGTTTCCCCCCATGAATTGAAAATTTTAACTGAGAATCGGATGAGAGTAGGGACGCTCATCGTTTATTTCACGATTTTACTTTCCTTTATTTACAAGATCACAAAGCAGGATCATTTGAATAACGAATTGTTCGTATACAGCGCGATATGAAGGCATTTTTAAAACGACATCATCTCAACAGAAAAAGCCATTAGTTCGTTCGATTACAATTTGAATAACAGATGAATAAATTCTCATTCCGTTATATTTTTTTCATTGTAAATACATTTCGTACACCCGTAAATGTCAAACGGATTTATTGCAATCGTTCTTCACTCCCCCTCTTCAATTTTAAATCGCCACTCTGCAATACGAGTGCGGCCCACCAAACACTTTGAACAAAATATCTTCCTATATTTCGGGGTAAAACTGAAAAAGTAACAACACACTCCAATACCACCAGTTAAATTTAATTGCAGAATAATCACTGTAATTGACCAGTTTTGTTTTTTTTTTTTTTTTTTTTAAGAAACAAAAGTTTTCAACTCGAAACACTCGAACAGAATGTATCTTCCTATCGCGTCAGGTTAAAACTGAAACAGTAACGCATTTCGATCCTCAGTCGCGTTCAAATTTTGGATCAATCGCAACTAAAGAAAATTCTTTTTTTTTTACGAAAACAAAAGTTGTTAACTCTGCAAT
Organism: Sycophila texana; assembly: GCA_035582955.1. NCBI lineage: Eukaryota > Metazoa > Arthropoda > Insecta > Hymenoptera > Eurytomidae > Sycophila > Sycophila texana. Next base: position 16,962 of record JAWWEN010018689.1, on the reverse strand, counting down.
ATTAAATCGCCACTCTGCAATAAGAGTGCGGCACACTAAACACTCAAACAAAGTGTCGTATCATCCTATACATGCACCGCGGTAAAACCGAAAAAGTAATGCACCTCGTTAATTTCAATTTCTACCTTTATCGTAGCTAAAAAATATTCTTTTTTTTTTTTTTTTAAAAAAAACAAAAAAGAAACAAAAGTTTTCGACACTCTTGCCAAGTGCACTGGCGTACGGAATTCGCTCCGCGCGGATCTGACGAAGTGCAGCAGCTTCGCGCTCGAGAATGAGCGGGTCTATAAATGAACGTCGGGAAAAAGGCTCGAACGCAGCGTCGCGGAATTCCCGCCGTCGGGTGCGGTGGCGGCGGCTACAAATGCAGGCCGCTCGAGCGCGAAAAGTGCGCTCCGACGGCGGGCGGGTTAACGTACGATAGAGCGAGTCCGCTTCCCCGGGCAGCCCCGATGTGCCCTTCGAAATATCGGATTGATTCCGTTGCGCGCGATTGACGCAGAAAATATGAGCGTCTTGCGGTGCGAACGGGTTCCCCTTTTCATCCGAAGATTTTCATTCACTGAACGAAGTGCAGCAACAAACGAGCGGACTTCGTCATCATTTGCATATAATTTGATTTACTTTGAGCATTAAAAGATGGCCGTATTGATGTTTGTGTAGGTTTTTTGTTTTCTAATTTTTTAGACGATTTTAAGTCTAGCGTCTGTTTATTTTTACTACTGGCAAGTGAAGTAGAGATAAGAAGTTGGTTTACTCTAAAAATCGAAGGATGCGTATTGATGTTTGTTGTTTTATATTTTCTAATTTTTTCGACGAATCTCTGCGTATTTGCTCTCGAGTGAGAGAAGCTGCCGTTAATTAAATTAACGTCTGACGTATGTCTGTTTATACTACTGGCAAGTGAAGTAGATAAGGGATTGGTTTACTCTGAGTATCGATGGATGCGTATTGACGTTTGCATTTTTTTTTTTTAATTTTTGTACGCATCTTTGCGGATTTGCTTTGGAGTGAAAATAGTTATTTTCGATACAAGTGCGTAAAAGTTGATTTTTGGACAAGGGTGACTTTAGCGTTAAAGTTCTGATTTTACGCACGCTTGCGTAAAATCTTTTTAATTAGAGAAATTTAACGTTTGACGTCTGCTTTTTTTTATCTGCTGGCAAGTGAAGTAAAAAAAGGAGTTGGAAATGAAATTTGCAAAACAAACGATCCAACAGCTATAGTACAGTCTAAGTATGTATAATATTTTACTTGTGTATGATATTTTACTTTTGAGTTTAACTTTGACCAGCTTGAACTTTCGATTGAACGTGCTTGATGAGCGTTTATCTAGATTATATTAGTTAATAAAAAATATAATGTTTATGTTGCACGTAATATGATGTGGATTATTACTTTTACGGATTATTGAAGTGTTTGCAGTTTAATGAATTATAAACAAAATTGTAAATTAAATAAAATTAAATTTTTAAGGGCACTATAAATGCAGTGCATTAATAATTATGAAAACATATATATAACGTACAGAACATAAACAATTCATATGTTTATTTATTATTATTTTTCTTTTTTTACTTCGTTCAAACAATAATTTTTATCGCGAAAAAAATCGATTAATTAAGTAATAGTGATCATTGACTAAATTATTAGCTATTAAAATTAATATATTAAGTAGATCAGTACGTATGTGCTAATTTTTGTGTATCTTTACTGTAAAACACTTTCGGCATTTAATCTGTATTCGAATGAAATAATTTAAATAAAAAAATCAAATTAGAACTAAGCATTCAAAATTTGGACGTTCTCTTTATATATACAAAGATTAAAAAGGACTACTTTTTGTGACATCAGTAGACGTACATAAACCAAACCGAATCACATTAATTAAAAGCCCTTCAATCCAATTTCTCCAGTTGAGTAATTCAACTATGTAAATTTGCCGAATGAAATTTGAATTTACACGGAACCGTGAAAGCTCCGTACAAAACCACGAGATAAAATAATTATCGCCGGAGCGAACGAACCAAAAAATTTCAAAAAATTTCAACGCGGACCGATTCAGAAAAAGAAGGCAGCCGAAAACACTCGAAATTCAAGCTCAAATCGCAAAAGCTCTATTCGAGCGCTAATGCATCTCTCTGTTATCTGGAAGCGTTGCAAAGGAGAGCTTAAAAGCTTGAATAAGACGTTACAGCAGATAAAATAATTATCAGTGAAGCAAGCGAGCCGAAATTTCAAATTTTCAATGTGAAAACACTATTGAAATTCATGCTCAATTCATAAAAGCTCGATCGCAGTACACAATCCGTAGTTTGTCGAGCACTGCATCTCCGCCAAAGCGTTACAAAGGAAGAGAGCTTAAAAGCCCGTATAAGACGTTCTAACAGGAATGAAGCGAAAAACCTTACAAAAGCAGAGTAGGTGCCACCGTGAAAGCAGCTATATAGTCTCACGTAGAACGGGAAAGCTCGACCCGAGGGCATCCCGCGCACCAAATGTCACCATTTATAAAGAACTCCAGTCGGTCGCCCTTTGAAATCGCGCGTCCACTCCGTCGCTCTCCGCACTTCGACCCTACATCCATTATCTCTCTCGCACGCACCCACGCATACATGCCCCCCCTCTCACTCTCTCTCTCTCTCTCTCTCTCTCTCTCTCTCTCTCTCTGTAATAAATTATCTACCTATCCATCTCTCTCTCTCTTTTTCACTCTCTCATCACATCATGACGCGTAAGGCTTAGATGGGCGCAACTAACCTGTCAGTCAGTCAGCAGGGTCCGGAAACCGTGGAGCAACTGAGGCGGCGTTGCGTCGGTGTCGAGCAGCGAGGCGCTCGCCAGTGGCGGGGGCGGCGGTGGCGGCGGCCCGAGGCAATCTCGTGCGCGCGCCCGACAGAGAGGGAACGAGAGCGCCGCAGCTGCCGCCACCGCGCTGCCTTTTTCGCGCCGCGTAGGCTGCCTACATCTTCGCGCCGCCGGTCCTCCCTCCTCCTTTTCTTTCTTTCTTTTTCTTCTTCTTCTTTTTTTTTTTGTTTCTGCCGTTGCCTCCTTTCGTTTCCTCGCCCCTCCCCCTCGCTCGTCGTCTCCCCCCCCCCCCTCCGACCCTTCGCGGGAACAGTGTCGTTCGCGCGGCAGTCACCTCGGCGTATCGCGCCCAATTCCCTAGATTGAGGCTTCGTGGGTGGATCTCTACCCCCGGTCAACTTGGATATGTCTCTATCAAGCTGGAGGAGCTCCCCGTGATAATTGCTCTCGACGCGCGGCTTCGTTTTTCGTCTCTCTGCTTTCTTCCTTTATTCATTTTTTTTTTTTAATTTTTCTTTCTTGTTTGTTTTACTTCGATCGTATACTGAGCTTTCAGGCTCTTAAATTTCGAGTGCGGGTAGGATCACGGCGGGCGGCGGCGATCGGTTGAGCTAATGTAGCTGGAAAACTTTCGAGTTCGTTAGTTAGTTTCGACGGAATAAATATTCGGTCGAAGTCTATCGGGAGTGCTTTGAATTCCAGTAAATTTCAAAGGACTCGGTAAATTGTGGAGCAAGTTTCTCGGTTAAACAGCGTGGGAGAGAAATTCTTTAGAGTTTTCGCGAATGCACACTTTCATTTGCGAGTTTGAGTTATAAATGCGTTCAGGAAATTCTTTGCTTCTACATATGTCAGTTTTATTCTAAATCGGTAGAAATTTATCCTTTGTAAAGTGTTTTTACCACTGCCTCGCGGAGCTTCTTATATCTTGAAGCATTATTTTTTAGAGGCTAGCCGTTGAGCACGTGAAAAATGCTTTATTTGCGGAACAAGTAGTATAAACCGGGTTTGGTCAGACAGGGAGGCATTTATCGTTTCCTCTGAAGAGCGTATCAATTTTCTTGGCTGAAAATCAAAAGAAACATTAAAGGGAAGATCAAAAGGAGTTTCTGGAGCAATCTACTTGAATTGAAGTGCTAATACCTACAAAAGTTTTATTTTACTGAAGTTCAAATGCGCACTTTAACAAACAGCTACTTTAAACTTATTTCAAATGCATTCTCGACAGCTATTTACTAATACCTGAAGTATTATATTACGAAACGGAAAATTGTATTTAATCTTGGTTTTCAAAGTGAGTATCAAATGATAAATATCATTAAAACTCTTCATTTTACTATTTTTAAAATTTTTAATATATAATAATTTAGATTTATCAAACAGGAAATATTCAAAAATTCGTACTTTTTAATAATATCTCATTAATATTTTATTAATGAAAGGATTACACTGAGAATAATTGTACAATATTAAGATTCTATTAAATGATCAATTACTATGATTCTTATTTATAACATAATTTATATGAAATATAAAACACATCATATTTCTTTTCTTCAACTCGGCTATACTGAGAAAAGTTAATTATTCCGTATAATTTTTTACGAATTATAGAATACATAAAAAAAAATTTAATACCGAAATTCTTCAAATTCAAACATCTTGAATATTTAACAGATATTTCAATTTCATTCCCACTTATCTTCTGCGACTCTGACTTCTTGAATTTCCCCGAATCGGATCTTTATTATTTAAGCAACTTGATATTTAATCTCCGCGATTCTTCCAACTGAAACATGTAATATAGTTTCTTCTTGTTCACACCATTCATTTTTCCATCTTTTGCTTCAATCATTACAGGACCATTTATTCTCCAATGAATTCAAACTGTCCATTGATATATTATATTTCAAATAATCATAAGACTAATTATTTTCGCCACAAGGAACTAACCATTTGACAGTCAAAGGCTTTCATTTTTTTTTTTGTAAATTAGTAAACTAATAAACTACTTAAAAAATGATCTTACTATATAAAATGAAGTAGACTGAAAAAACTTAAAAAAAAACTGTTCTTTTCTCTTTTTTATACTATTGATAGTGCATAGGCTCATATATAAACGATCACTCCTGACTTTGTTAAACTAGTCATTCAAGATTCATCAAGCAGACAGCCGCAAAAGCTTCCCATCGAGCAGAGAAGCTTAATTTCCGTTTAATAAATGAAAATCGCCGTAAAACTTTTGATTTCTCAGCATAATCGACTTGACGTTATCCGCAACGGCGGAAGATCTGAAGGTCCGTAGACAAAAGGTTCGCGATCGCCCGACTGAATCTCATCCAGTTCCTTGAAAAACCAATATCTGGCCCCGAAGCACTTTTCCTTCTCCCTCGGAGAGCTAATACGTCTCAGTCTCGACTCGCGGCTCTGAGGCTTTCCTCAAAGTCAAACTGTCCGGTATACCCGAGACTCCTCTGAATGGTCGTCGCGGCAAATTGACTGCAATACAAACGCAACTTTTTTCCCGTGTAAATAAACCGCATTGGCGCATGAAATTTTGATTATTACAGCAGTATCTATACGAGACTTCCTCCATGAAAATTTCAGAGTTTCTCATTTTGATGGACAATTTTATGATATAATTTTAATTAATTAAGTTTTAATTATTTATTATATTTAACTTATATCTATTTTATTCGTAAATGTATTGCAAACAATTATCAGCTGAAATTTAATTTTGATGATCGATTTTATGCAGTCTATGTATTATTAGTATATTTCGATAATGAATATTTCTTTACTTACTATAGAATTTAATTAATAACTGTCCTAGCATTATTATATACATATAATATAGCATTAGACTCATTGAATATGGCCGTAATGTAAAAATAAAAACAATTATTTCCAAAATTTGTAAGGCAAATACGTAACTATAAGGCACGGTAAATACATCATTATGAATAATTAGAGGTATATCGAACAGGATTTATTTCATTAATTGATATGACAAAAATCAGTAAATATTTATTGCAAACGAATTTTCCGGCTACCCAAGCTTGAAATACGTTCGCTCGCCGAAGGCCACAATTGCGTTAATTACCTCGCAGATTTGCATGCGAATTTACGGCGAAGGGAAGCCAAAAACAACAGTTTACGAGATTACAATACATCGTCTCAGCAAATCCCGAGAAGTGCATGCGTTGTTCAATTTTAGTTAGCGGCGCAAACTTTGGACGTGCAGCTAAATTTGTTTTCGATGAATTAAGGACATAATTAATGGCTGTATACTCGCATTAAAAATGGATTACGTCCAACTTAATAACAATTACTGGGAAATTGATGTGTAGCATCGTGTAGGTGGCTTTGTATAGCTTTTTGCGGATAATACATTTCTCCCATTACATAAATCCGATTTATGAATAATCCAGGAAATATTCTATTTTTATGCACCTTTTAGCACATATTTTCTATACAAAATAAAGATCTTACACCCTGTTAAACAAAAATCAATGAAATTACTCTTTTCGTTCCTTCACCATTATATGTTTTAGTTTTAGTTATACCAGCTTCAATCTTAATTAATTAATTTAATTTTGTAACGACCGTATAGTCCGTTGAATTATTATTAAATAAAGTACATAAATAAAATAAATAGACCGTGTAAATGTATTCCTTGAAAAAAAATGTTGTAAATTTCTATGTATATATAGATGTACGCCATAAAAAAAAAAAAATTAATCATCAACCAATCTCAATACCGAACAAAACTGATAATGAGAAGTGCCTCATAAAGAGGAGTATTAATAATAATCATTGCACAGTGGTATTATGTGCGATCATCCATGCCAAAATCGAGTCCACAAATGATCGCATGCAAAAGTCGCGTAATATTGGTCATTACGAATCGACGACCTACATAGGGTACCCCCTACATAGCGACTGCCCGACTTTCATTCATTACCGGCAATGAGATAAAATCGACAAAATAAATGGGCACCGAGGCGTGCCATCAATCATCCGATCTTATCTGCAAGGCCTACCCCCCATTCCCTCGTCCACCACCCCCTGACGTCATACGATGTCGAACGATCAAATGGTTAAATTAGTCTCATCTACGTGGGTGCGAAAATCGAGCCGGGCCTGTGCCAGTTTTTTGCCTGACTGGCGAAAACTTCTCGCCATTTGAGAAAGCTCACGAATTTCACGCTCTGCCCTTCATCTGCACCTGCGAGCTTTTCGTGATTCTTTGAGAATTGCCGGTTAGGGGGCGATGATTCTCTTGTAATGTGTCTAGGATGAACGCTGTTTGAACGATTTCGCGTATAGAAAAGAGAATTAAATTTTTATTCTATCTGTGTGATTGCAGAAGATTGAAATAGAATCATCTTTTTCTTATTATTATTATTTTTTTTTAATATAACTATTTTTCTGTTAGAAAAGCAAAACACAAACGTATTAACTTTCAATTCCTACAGTCAGGCATGTGAAAATTAAAAATAATTTTGGATAAATTATTATTAATATTCTCACGGCTGACTGAAAGAATTGAAAAGTAATCATGGCCTTCGGTATTCTTTAAGCTTTACTATACTTTAACCGTGAATTCGTTAACTAATTTTATAAAACTAGTAAAAGAACATCAACAGGTATCACAAGAGAGATTGATAAAACGCTGACAAAGTATGGGCAAAAAAAATTAAAAAAAAAAAGGAGAGAAGAAAGGGGATGATCAATCAATCAAATTGAGTTTCAATCAGTTTCTAAGTGAGTTTATTAGATGAAACTCTATCGGACACAGTCAATTAAGATGTTTCCTCAGGCAAAAATATATATGCTCAAACAATTAATTCAATAAATTAATTTTTTTTTTAATTTCTTTTCCCCGAGCTTAGAGTTTGTTTTTTGTGAATGATTCTTGTAAATATATAAATATTAGCTTTTAAAAACTGGTTTGAAAGACATCCTGTAACTGTATAAATAATTTTTTTTTTTTATAAAAGACTTAAAAAGTTAATTAAGTAATTAACACTGCTATAGAAAGGATAATTGAAGCTGCTTTTATTGAAACCTTTTTCCAGTCCTTTCATGTATGTTACGCGTTCGATAAGCGGAAGTTATAACATTCAGCACAGTCTTCGATCGTCTTTGCACCCAGCAGTTCTATTAAATATATATACATTTATTTAAAAAGTATTCAATATATATTTATTTTATTTTGTACTCTTCATTTTAATAATTTCTTTTTTTATTTTGTTTTAATGTTTCCCATATAATAAGAGGTAATTATTACCTCGACTATAAGAGAAAAATTAATACAAAATCAAATCGACATCCTTTTAAAAAAAATTACTCGCTCAATATTACAACTGCACAAAGTGCTTCGATGAAATAAAAAAATTTTAAATTTCACTGTCCCCATTGTCCAGTGACAATATAAATCGCGCAGTGCAACTCTTGAAAATCATCCTACGCCTGATAAACGGGCCGCTCGTCGATCAGCGCGACGCACGAAAAAAGATCGAACGTCGCCTTGGCGCGCATCTTTGAATAAATAACAAAATTCCAATGGCAAGAGGGGCGACAGCGCCATTCATCTTGCGCGGATCCGACGGACCATCCCCGATCGAGCGAGCCTTTATCCATTGACGCCCGGACCGTCGGCCCTCGCGGCGACCTCACAAGGGTGATTCATGAGCCGCGCCGTGACTGGATCCTACATCCCCCTGGGCACCGCGAAATCCGAGGCATTATAGTCCGATATCGATGTGCGCGCCCATCGCTTCCTCCAAATCTGCAAAGGCGAAAATTGCTCGGATGGAGGGGAGATGCAGAGGTGGTCCAGCGATCGTCTATTTTTGTCACGCTGCAATTTGCATTGCGCTCTCTTTTACGGCGATTTGCGGAGCAGTCGAGTGCATCGACTCGCAATGAGGACTTGAATCGAGGCAGTGGTGCAGCTAAGATAATATAGCATTAACTCAAGTGTCAAATAATTGACCAATTTTCCATCGCATTATAATTAAATTTTTCAAATTCCGCTTTCAAAAGATCGAATATAGTGTAGAACTCCGTCGGATGCTGAGAATTAATTTCGGAAGAAACCGTCGTCTGTACATAGGTCCAAAAAAAAGGACACTGACAAAAAATAGTTTTGTAGAAATCACTAAAATTTTGTTGAATCCACCTTGCAGAATCATTTTGATAATTTAACTATTATAATATTTAGTAGAATTGATAAAACATTAATTTCAGAAATCGATCTTAGTTAAATCTTTAGTTAATTTAATTAAAACTTTGGTTGATTATTATACTAAAAATTCTTAATTATAAGGAGGATACAACAAAAATTTTTGTTAGATCTAAACATTTTTTTTTCACTGCGTATAAACAAATGATACCATTAATTGAATGCTTCGGAAAAATGTTCACGGAAGCAATTAGCGTAAGAAAAATAATCCAAGGAACAGTTTTATAAAAAAAAAAAAAATAAATAAATAAAAAAAAGAAGAAAGCAAACGACGTCGGCACAATGAATTAATGTATACGTCTCGCGCAATAATTGTATCAGAGCAGCTGCAAGCTCCAAAAGTCTGCACCGACATTTTTCTATGTGTCACAAACGTTGCGGACTTATCTTGTTTCCGGCTGTATTTTCTCAATGTTCAAATAGCGACATACGTTCGAGTAATCCTGCAAGCCTGCAGCTATGCTTGCGGCTGACACAAAAATAAATTGATTGCGGCCCTTACAAGCGGCTCCGAGACTACAGGTCCAAATAAAGATTAATCACTTGAATTTTCATTAATAATACACGACACGTATACACTCTGTAAATGATGAAACCATTTTCTCATTCTTTTTAAACTTCCTGTTTGATCTGATGATTAAGCGGTAGTGGTATTACAAATTGTAATTATTAAGATACAAATAAGTTTAGCGATTTACGCTAAATCTATTAATTAAACTGAGAGACTTTTCTTGCAAAAATTACGCGGAAGCTCTCTGTAAAAATTGCGTGATTTTTACATTCAAAATCGTTATTGGCAAAGCTTTGTAATTTTTCGACAAATGTAGCATTGTTATATTTATAGAAAAGGCTTTGTAATTCTCACTGGATAAGCTCCGTAATTATTATGAAAAAACTCTGTGATTTTAATGAAAAAAGTTTTGTGATTTTAATGAAAAAAGCTCTGTGATTTTAATGAAAAAAGCTCTGTGATTTTAATGTAAAAAAGCTCTGTGATTTTAATGAAAAAAGCTCTGTGATTTTAATGTAAAAAGCTCTCTATTTTAATGAAAAAAACTCCGAAATTGTTACGTGAAAATCTTCATCATACTCTTACAGAGCTTTTTTTGCAAAAATTACACACATCTTCGATCTGATCTGGTGGTTCGAAATTCAAAATTTTCTCGCAAAAATTACAGTGAAGCTCCCCGTAAGAATTACTTTAAAAAAACACACAATTACCTAAATTTTTAACGATTGGCGAAGCTTTGTAATTTTTACAACAAATTAAACTCTATGTAATTTTTATAGAAAAGGCTTTATAATTTTCATGAAAAAATCTCCGTATATCACGTAAAAATTTTCATTATTCTCACACAGAGCTTTTCTTGCAAAAATTACAAAGCTTCGCCGACTGTTCGAGATTCAAATAAAAATTTCAAAAAAAAATTGGGTAGCTTTTTCAGCATTATCGCAAGTCCTTTCACGATTACGTTTTTTACGAGAAAATTTTCTCAGTGTAAAGCTCCAAAGTTAATCATCAATATTTTCTTATAAGCTAGTGCTAAAATTACTTTAATTATTTAATTAATCAAAAATAGTAGTCAATTCCTTTGATGATCTCCCTGCTGAAAAGATTTTCACAAGCTCCCACACAAAAAGATCGAATCATCATAACAAAGACTGATCAACTCGTATTGGTATTCCTGCGGGATTGAGTGGTGTCCTCACTCTGAGAATGACACTGTGAATTCGCAGAATTAAAGCACTTAGACGAACAATGACCGCATTCACTCCGAATCGGCTTTTCGACATTCCAAACTAGAGTCAATGAATTTATCGAGAGGATCTCGAACGTGCACCTACTACTTCGTTACAGACGACGAACTGAAGATACTTATTTATTTACTTTTTATTTGATTATTTATTCTTCGGGCGAGTGGATTAGCTTATGTATCTTAAAACGGAATCGACGACTTTCACGTAAAAAGCTTTTCGGTCTTTTTCATCTTCTAAATCCGAGGACGGTTCTTTTGTGCGCCTGCATTTTCGAAATAAAAAGTATTTACTTTTTCCACGTAATGGATCTCTGGCATGGCGGTGGCGGTTTTACGCTCAGCCGACAGTGTTAAAAATGTCTTTCCATAAATTTCTCACCTTAAAAAGTAATTTTCTTGGACTTGTGCAAAGTTGCAAAATATCGCGACATTTAAAAAAATTCTCTCGTTTAAAATATACATATAGATTTTATATTAAAATACTGTACTAAAAGGAAAACATCGCTAATCCAAACTTATAAAAAAGACGATAAACTTTTAACATCGGAAAACTTATAAAAACGTTTAACTTTGAAATAATAATTTCATTTTTAAACAATTGGAAAAAAGGTAGCTCTATACATTGTTATTAAATCATAAGTATATCATAGTATATCAAAGGTGAATTTTTTAAATTAACTATAAACCAAATTTTTTTTTTTAAGGAAATAAACATTTTAACGGAGTGTTCCATTTGTATAATGTATAATAATACTATAAAATGGTATAATATACAGTTCCACTTTACCCTCCATATATATACAAAAACAAATATCTCGAGCAAATAATCAAAGGGTGTTATCTAAGTCTCTTGCTCGAGCTTCATTTTGTACCTCCCGGCCGATAATCAGCACATCGGGAAAAGCAAGTGCGCGGACGCGCGTACCCGACGCAGAGTGTTTACACTCGGTCAGGTCAAGTATGGGTCTGGGGATTGGTCGGCCTCAGCCGCCCATATTAGAGCGGTCCATTCGACCGCTCGGGTGAATTAGTCGCGGATCAGCAGCTATCGGCGGATGAAGGCCGCCTATGGCGGCGTATATGCTTTATCTGCGTGTGGGAGCTGATTGATTGGTGCGAGGAGGCAGATCCGTTTGATCACAGCAGCGATAAAAAGAAACTACGCCCAAATTGCGGCGTGAGCGCGCATCATTGGCGTGAAATTACACGGGATATAGAACTTAACGGATGACGGGAGTGCGTCGGGCTCGGACCACGAGTGGGTCAAATTTTACGTAATGATGAGCTTCGGATAGCACTGACTGATTATTAAAGTGTCTAGATTTTTCTTTTCGATCCACTTTTGCATTTTCCATGTGAAAATTGAAAAAATATTTTTTGGAAAGTAAAATATTTATTATGATTTCGAATGCTTTATATACTGTGTACATGATTTTCAAATGCACTGGGTACTCAATGATACGTAAACAGGTGTGATAATACTAAATAAAAAATTTTTTTTTTCTTCTTTAAATATAAAATACTTGTATAAACGTCTCGAGTAATACCCTGTCTTTGACTTATTCTCTCCTAAAAGCTTCTTTTTCGCGAAAAATTTGCAATCGGTACATTTTTTTTTAAACTGAAGTAGAATTTCCTCTTAAAGGAATCTCCTTTGTAGCATTTCAAATGATCGTATTTAGATTATACTTAAGTAAAAATATGATTTTTAAATCTGTTTTATTAAGGCAATATTTTTTCTTTTAGGTAATCACTGTATATAAAAAGAGTAAGCTTTTATTGAACTTTTATTTGCCATTCAATTCATAAAGCTCTGTAACTTTTTTCATATTCTATATCTGCTTTATTCTTAAAAATGCAATGCATAACAAGCGCATAAAAGAAAGTAAGAAAATATGATGTTTGCATTCTTAAAACTCATCAAAAGCTAAGAGTTCAAAAGAATTTGCACTGACGAAGTTAATTCTCTTTTTTGAATATCTGACGCGCTATGCTTTATATAAAAACTTTTTCATTCCGAAGCTACGGAATTTCACTTACCTGCGAATAACGTACCTTCGTAAATCAATTAAAATCTATACTTTGCAAATAACGAAAACGTTTGAGTTTCAAAAGTTAAGTGTCGAAAAAGAAAAAGTTCCTGAGTCGGCTAGAATTTAGAATCCTTCTAAAGGAAGCTTTACATATTTTTTTTTAATACAACGAATGTACAAATAACCGCATCGAATAAAAAGAATTTATTAAAAAAAAAAAGAAACAAATAACTTTAAAACCATATTTGTAAAAATATATTAAATAAAAAGCACATTTTAAAAAATGTGTAGCGCTTCATTGTGGAATACTAAATTTACAGTGGATATACTTTACAGTCTATTAAAATTAAAATAAAGCAATAAGAAAAATTAAAATAAAAAAGCAATTTGGAGACAAAGTTTCATTTTTCTCAATGTCTGGATACTTCCATCACTGCGGAAGGGCATATACGGAAATTAATTATTGATCGATGGTAAATTAAGCGTTCACTTTTAGAGACATTTTTCTTACAAGCCCACAGGGGATGTATATAGATCTCAGTTACTGATTCGCTATTACTTACACTTTAACAGAAGAGAAAGACTTTCGGACCAATCAGTAATTTTATTGAATCTCTTCTTTATACGTACACTGCTATAACGAAGCAACGAAGCTTCCTCTGAAGCTTTAATCTCTCGGGAACAAAGGAAATAAGACAATAATCAAAAAGAGGATGAAAGCGACGATAAATACATTAATTAACAAGAATATTTATCTTAGTTTATTTTGAAATTTTTTCAAAAGATCGCTGAACACTTGTGTAAGGAAATTACTTTGTTATAAATTATACTTAAGTTAATTACTATAAAGTTCCGATAAAACTTTATACAACTTTAAATTACTTATTCTTTAGACTTTTAAAAATTAAATTTTTCATCAACTTTAAGAAACTTTATTAGTATTCACCGCAAAGTCCCATCAATTAAACTGAAAAGGCTGAAGTATTCGAGTTATTTTGTATACCGTAGAAAGTAATTAATAACTTTCAATTAAATGTGCATATTTTCTCATAAAGTGGTTTTAATGATGCAATTATTTAACGAGCATTTTATTGGTTAACGTTTGAGGACCGGGAGAATTAATTAAAAAATTATTAATTGACTAAATTGTTTCAAGTTACTTTAACAGGTCATTACGATAATAAGTAGAAACAGACGAGTGCAACAAGACAAGAATTTGACTGTTTTTATTCTTATTTTTTCTAAACCATGAGAATTGAGGAAAAAAATTTGAAGTAAATTAATTAACTGCTGCAATGACTTTATTAACATTTTGCTATTTTTTATTGTTAATTAACTTTTCCCGCGAAATAGTTGGCTTTTATAACCGTAAAATGAGCTTAAAAAGCATTTTCAAAAAAACTTAAAACATCATAAATTTGCAATAACAGAGTAAATTATAATTATAATTTACTCTTCTTCATATAAAACTCTAAGAATATAAATAATAAGGCAAGTAATTTCGAAATGATCCTTGACATAATATAAAACCTATATTTTACAGCAGGAAAATAACATAGTATAAAAAAACTAAATTATACCATTCATCATTAAATTCAATGAAGATTGGATAAAACAAATTATAAATATTATAATTTGTAAATGTAAATATTATGTAGGTGATTGTGCAATATACACTGCAGTAAAAGTTTCGAATTTTATCACATTTTTGTTCGAACGAAAATGTAAATATTTTAAAATTATATTCACAAATAAAATACGGGGATAGGACTTTTCTCATAAACTTAAAAACTTTCTGCGATAAATTGCAAAAATCTCCTGCGCGAAAGAGACACACGGGAAAGTCATAAAGAAAAAATTACGCGACCCATTAGATTCTGAATAAAAATTGAGCAACATTTAACATGTAGATTATTGGTCCTCATCAATCATTTTCTGAAAAAAAAAAAATTACCTACACTTTTCCGTGCTCGAGGCCAACGTCAAGCATATTTATGAAAAGCCTGGATTATTAGTCGAGCGTAATACATAATGTACGCAATATCTTCGCGGCGAACGCGTTGTATTATGTGTTTCTTATTGCGTTACCGAACAAATGAGAATGAAAAATGATGGTTGCCGTTTGAATTGATGGGTTTCCATAAAGTCCGTGACTTTTGGCCAGGGAGAAAAATAAAAGATAACAAGTGAAAAGCTCTGATGTAAATAGAGTCGTAAATAAATTTATTTCTTTCCTTTAACGAGACTTTCGTTGGTAAGAAATTGGAAGTTCAACAGTAACGCGTCGGATTGATTAAAATCAGAATATCACTGTCGCCGTAATTTAAATCAGAATCGACGTTTTTGTTATAAAAATTGCAACTTTAATGAGGCAACTTTTTCATGGCTTCGAGCTACGTCAAAGGCTCCAGCCTCATTTCATGTCATTGGAATATTACAAAATTTTAAGTTCATATAAACTGTAAAATTCTTTATGAAATATTTTGTTAAAATACAAACCAGACTTTATCATCCATATTATTTAATATACCTAAAAAAATAATTGATATTTCTGTGTAAATATAGTGAATGAATTAATAGTGATCAATATTACGCAGTAAAAAAAAAATTCGAATAAATAGGACGAAAACGTTTTCGATGACATAAGAAATATGTCAATTAAGGGGTAAATAAGCGAATTACGGTAATTAAGTTCGAAACTCCGTACACTTAAATCCCATCAAGTTATTTGTTCAGTGGGAGCTTGCAATAATCACAATACAAACCAGATAATGTCAAAAGGTAAACAACATTAGTGTATATTTAGTAAGTTTCAGGCATTTGCCCAAAAACATTTCATAAAATAATTATTTTATTCAAAAAAAGAGATTTAATTTAATACGTACAAGAGCTTTATAACCCTTTAAAATTGATGGCAAAAAAATGTTGAAAAAGAGTTCCAAATAAAAAGAAGAAAAACGTGTAGACAGCTTTTCATTCATATCTAACTGCGAACGATCAATGAATCTGAAAATAAAAAGTTTTGAGATTATTGATCATTCAAACCCTAAATTCATTGTTACGAAAAGTTACTTTAGCGAAGGGAATCGGAAGAATTTGAGGAAGCATCTGTGAATACTCAGAATTTAATGAAAGTTGAAAGATTAACTAGAAATCGACCGTTCAGTTATATTCGATAAGGAAGAATTCAGTAGTTCAAGCCCGATTTAGTCAGCCGAAAGCGTAAATAAGAATAAGGAAAACTCACTGTTCAAGCCCGTTTTAGTAAGACAAAAACATAAATAAGGATAAGGAAAAATCAGTAGTTTACGCCCGATTTAGTCAGACGAAAGCGTAAATAAGGTTGAAAAATAATTCCGTAGTTCAAGTGCAATTTAGTCAAATATTTCAAATATTTTTCAAGACAAATTATCTAATAAAATGGAATTTCTAATAAACTATTATACATCAATCTCCTCTGTATAAAAAATAAAAAGAAAAGATACATAATAAATAAATAAAATCCAAATGATTATAGCCACCCGTTTAAAATTGCGCACTAAGTCACAAGTTCCACACTAAGTCCAATCCAAGACAATTTTACATATTACATTACATATTCAGGGAAATTGCACGAGCGTGGGTGTAAGTAGCCGAAAAGAAGTGTGCTACTAGAGAAACGTTCCTCTTTTCATGGCAATCTAGCGAGATTTTTCTTCTTTTTTTTTGCGGTAATCTCCCAAAATGTGCTCTTTGTCGGAAAAATCTTATGATTTTTTTTTTTTTTTTCATTCGGCGACTCGGTAAATTGTTGTAGCCTTCACAATGTGTTTATACAAAGAGCCAGTTTTCGTCGGTGAATTAAACACTGTTTTTCTTAATTACTATAAATTCGAAAGTGTGTTTCTTTACTAATGTAAATTTGGTCGACTCTAAACTCTTATATTGAAATACACAAAATAAAACATTATTAATCCCATAATCAGAAAAACATTCACCGCGTCAAAAAAAGGTGTTCTCGAAAAAAATTTTCCACCCCTTTTCGACTAGCTAAAAGGAAAATAGTTATTTATGCACCAAGGGAGTAAAATAGGCGATTATTCCCGCGGGTGAGGTTTGCTGCCCGAGCTTTAGC
>JAWWEN010018678.1:0-19988 GCA_035582955.1 Sycophila texana | reverse complement strand
GGTTGAAACAAGTAAATATTAATTAAAGCAAGTAATGGTTAATTGTGATTACTAAACTTTTTTCTCAGTGTATAGTATAGTTCACTTGCAGATGCATTAATAATTTTAATAAAAATTTCCCTCACTAATTGATTGGCATCGTATATTTTTCTATATTTTTAAAAGAATTATAATTTTAAAAAAGTTTAATCAATAGTTGTCTTTCCGCATTCGGACGTTTCTCCTTAAATCTTGTACAATAAACGTAGGTATCACAATAAAAATACAGTAGCCCTTCGAATTTCACTTAATTCTCAATTTTAATACATCATATGCCAAATCCTCTGCTTTTATTTAAGCAATAATATCAAACTTTATAAAGTAATTCACTGCAAACGCGTCATTGCTAAGTAATTCCGGGCGTAAACCAATTTCACAGATCACTGAGAGTCTGGATCTTGACGTGTAATATCCGGTGAAAATTGTTTATCCGGAAATTAAAGTAGTGAAACAAAGTGTCAAATTGAAAACAATTCCGTCGCCTCTTTGACGCGACGAGAATCGCTCATAATTCCGTATTCCAAAATGGAAACCACTTCTTAGTTTAAAAAAAGCAGAAAATAAACGAAGAACAACGAATTTCAGTCAAGTTAATGACTCCGCAGGGACTGCAGGCGACGGCAATCAAGAAGACGCAGCGACGCGTGTATTATAGAGGCAAAGAGGCAGACAAACGTTTTTCCGGTTCAAAAATCGCGCGAACAAGTCCCTCTTCCGATTCCAAAAGACGGAAGCAGGTGTGGGCTCGACCGCACTTTTTGGGCGGTCGCACGCGCGTCTGCTCTTTCGGCGCCCTTTCCTGCCATGCCACTACTGACGTCGACGTCATTAGGCCACTAAAATCCCAGCCGACCCTTTGCGCCGGGAGCCGAGTAGCTGCACGCAGGCGCCTCCGGGCTTCGCGAATTCCTTCGCCTTTGTGCGGCCGATCCTTCGCTCCTTCACCCTACCAGTCTACTCTAATTTGGTTTTTGTGGGATTGACTTTTAGTTTCTTTACTAATTTTTTTCTTTTTTTTGTTGTAGAGAGAATAATGGGACGATTCTCTAGTTATTGATTATTATCGTATTTGTATTTTTCTTTATTAGAATTCCTCGTAAAAATAATAAGACTCCATTGTGCATATGTCTAATGGAATTAATTGAAAGATATAAATGGCACGTATTTTCTGATATAGCATGTTAAAATACTATACACCTTTGTGACGCATTTACAGCGAAGTAGTGTATTTATATAGTGAGGTCACGCGAGTTCTCTGAGCCTGTTATCTTTATTTGAATAATCATCAAATTCAATAAAGAACAAATTCCTATAAAGTTTGACTTGGCGCGATACTCGCGTAAAATGAATTTTTTACAATGAATAATGAAAACGGCTGTCGATAATAATCCATTCTCTTTGAATAGGACCAATCCATATGCAGAATCATATTGAAATAATCTTTATGAATGTTGCACACAAGTCTAACACTTTCACACTGCACTGTATGCACGGCACATTTCGAAAGTTGTGATTGCAAAGTTTACATTTTTGAATATTCCGCCGCTTTTATCGCGCGCTATTGCGAGTTTTAATAAAAGTGATGCGCGCGCGAAACTTTCCCTTTCATTTTTTACAGACCCTTTAGAACTACTGTTACGTAAAGTAAAACTGCAATTTACGACCCCTCCTCCTTTACATCAGTATATCGCATTAAAATTTACAAATAAAAGTAGCACGTGGGGGGGTCTCTTTCATGGGGCAGACATTAAAAGCTTTTTTAAAGCCCCCACGCAGACGCACGTCGAACCGAGCGCAAAAAAAAAAATAGAAGGGAAGAAAAAGTCCCGATTCGAAAGTTCCCTTGCAAACAGCCGAGCCGCAGCGCCAGGGAAAAATTTGAAATGCCCTGCTCAGAATCGGCCAACGTCTCATCGTGACATAAAACCAAAGTTAACGAGGCTTTTCCCTGGCGCCCTGTGATTCCTCCTCGGTTGTAAAGCGGATACTCGATCCCGACCATTAACGTCACCGTCCCACCCCCGCACCTCCGGCACGACCCACATTAATCATTCCGCGCGGTTCGCGACGATCGTCGAGGGTTTATAGGAAGAGCGCATGACTCTCGCGGGGTGGGGGGGTCGAAGTCGATCGCTTCTCTTCCTCTTTTCTTTTTTTTTTCGGTCGCAGGAAGGTGCCTGGCGCTTACGCGCCGCTAATGACGGCGCATTGTGCCCGTCTAATTGACGTTTACGAGGAGCGCGCGAATTCCCGGACGCGCCAGATTGCGCCATTGTGCGCCTCTGCGACCGGCCGCTGATGAGTGCATTTATGAAGTGCGAAAAGGCTGCGGTAAATTGATTCGATTGATTCGAGGCACTACCCGTTGGATCTAATATCCCCTTCGTCGCTGCCTCTCGTGCGGCAGTTGTTTACTTTTTTTTTTTTTGTCAATTCGAGTTTATTTGAAGGCGAAACGCTTGATTGTTGACGAACGCTGATTGGTTGGCAATTGACGGCACATTACGTCGAGCTGCAGGTGCGCTTAGTTAATTAATTATCGGGGATCGCGGTTCAATATGTAATTTTGAATGGAATATCGGAAATTTCTTAATGAATGTGTGTGCGTGGCCCTGCCGCAATGCGATTTGGTCAAATCGAACGTACGCCGCTGTAGATCAAACCAAATAATTGAAAAGGTGATGATAATTCGGGAGGTAATGTGACTTGTTCGGGCGGAATAAATCTTTGATAATCTAGATTGTTTAGTTAATAATCAAGGGCAATTAAATCAATAAAAACTTATTATTACAGGGATTAATAAGAATATTTTAGTGATTCAATTGCACTTTGTTACTTTTAGAAAATGTTCTTATTACGGTAATAAACCGGTTGGTTATTGCTGCAAATGTCTATATTCGATTTCCATTCTGTTTTTTTAATGAAAATTGTTTTTGCAGACATTTTTTTTTACATGAAAACATTTATACAGATAATTTGATCGGTTAATAATAATAAATTTAATAAAATATCAGTTGACAGGATCAAAGAAATTTACTTTATTTTTAAATACTCCCATGAAGAAATAAATTTAAATGGTTTTATTTATTAATTAATTTTTAATAAGTTTTTACTTTATGAATACCGATCTGATTAATTTTCTTGCTTCAAAAATCGCGAGTGCATCACAATCCGGTATTTAATATAAAACGTATATATATTTTTCGAGAGAAAATATAAATGGAGAAAGAATTTGTTGATGTTTGATTATTTCTCTGAATTTTATTAGCTGAGTGGTATATAAAAAAAAGAGCTCGCGAAACGCGATGGATTTGTTGGTACTTCAAAATATTCACTTTTAAATGCCATACCTGCCAAGTGAATAGAAACGACCTCAATTTCAATTGAATGCTTTACTGACACATTTTATTTCGTTAGCGTTGAAAGTATATTGAAGCTTTAATATAAAAAAATATTCAAATATAAATTAACATTGCAATCATTTTTTTTTTTATACATTTGAATTTTGTCTGACTTCGTACAGCCTGAATCTACTTAAAATATCAAGTGCAAGAGTATAATTCATTGTTTTTACGAACCAAATCAAGCCACAGTTCATTTATTATTTCAAGGCAAGCACTTAAAATAATATTGTCAAAAAATAGTAATGATAAATAAATAAATAAAACGCATTGATTAAGTCACACAATTGATTCTCCCAAGAATAGTTAGAAATCAATTTATTACACTGAGAAAAAATTCTAGTAAAAATCCAGTCTAGAAAAGTGGCCACACACTGTCATGTAGTGGAAAAATTACCATCCTGTATTATAAATTTTAATAGAAAATATTATACATTTTATTAGAATTATGGTAAAGTTTCAAATAATTCTAATAAACTTACAATACAAGATGGTAATTTTTCCAATACAGGATGGTAATTTTTCCACTACATGACAGTCTGTGGCCACTTTTCTGTAGACAGGATAGTAATTTTTACTACAATTTTTTGTCAGTGTAATTATTTCAGTATCACGTACACATAACTTATTTTCTACAGTGTAGTACGTAATCGCCCGCATACTTTTATCACTTCAAAACTCGTCGCTCGATTCCCAAATCCTGCATCAAACCACAATCAAAGGGATTGCTTAATTAATGTATAAACCGTCAGTACAGACCTAATAGAGATTTCGTAAAAGCAAGGATCTCGTCAAAGCGCCGCGGCGCATCGCATGTATAAGCCGCGGGGTAAGTTACTAGCGGCCAGTCAATTTATAAGCGCGATCGTGCGGCGCTCATTGAGCGGCTCTCCATACCCGACGCGTGTTAGTCTCGCGGTGCGCGTGTGTGCGGGCGTGTGTGCCCGCGCGCGGCCCTCATGAATAGCCGGCGCGCCGCGCGCAATCTGCCTGAGATGTTGCGCGCATCCGACGGGAAAATTGCGAAATACGGCCGGCTCCACCTGTCGTAATGGCGGCAATTCATCCTAATACCCGCGCGGCGCGTATACGCGAGGCGCCAAAGATGAACGCGGAAATTCGGATTCCGAACTTGGCCTCGCGCGCGCGCCTCCTTTGTCGCCGCGCTATCTCCCGCGCCGTCTGGAGTATGCTGTGCAACCCCCAGCCCCTTCTTCTCTCTTACTCTCCGTTAACTTGAATTTATTCCCGGCAATTCCAGCGCGGCCGCGTGAATCTGCTTACCTTACCGGCCGAGCGCGCCTTTACGAGCCTTTTTATCAGGAGACGTACGCTGCGCCCAGGCTAGCTCCGGAAAAAAAAAAGAGGAATCCGTCGCTTTCTTATATATGGCCGCCGTGGAATCTGCCGTTCCGATGCATTTAATGAAAGCCGAGAGTGGAATTTTCGCAGAGTGAGAGGCAATTTACGATTGATCCCGGGTAATAAAATTTCGATTGTATATAATTCTTTCTTCGCGCTTCGGTGACGGGCTTATTCGTGACTCGTCGCGTCGTTTGTTTGAGCCTGATTTTATGTCGGATTTTTTTATTTTTGTTTAAAGGAACAAAAATAAAGTGCTCTAAAATTTTTATACAATATCAAATATTTTTTTTTTATATATAAATTGTATTTTTGTATGAGCAGCTAAATGCTTTTTTAATTATTTATAGTACTAATCGATAAATCAACTTTATGTATATTGATTGCAATTTTCCACTTCCGTATTAGAGCGGTAATTTAATTTTATAATGCATTTTGTTTGCTATGCAGAATATTTCTTTCCGCGAAAACGGGCTATTTGCGTTATTATGCAATGAACAAACAATTTCAAAATGTAAATAGGTTTTCATCATTTTGATGGAAATTTACTCACAAAGCTTACATCTAAGTAGAAGTTTATGATAGTTAAATTTCCATTAAATTTTGAAACCATTACCGTAAAAAAAGAGTTTATTATATCGTCTGGAAAAAGAAACAACAGCTCAACGAAATAATATTTGCAAATATTAATGGCCACAGTACCGATTTAATTCGAGTTAATTAGAACACTGCCATAAGGTATCATTAAAATTGGCGAGAGACTAAAAAAAATTACTTATTGTATTACTTTGTATTACGTTGTAATACAAGTAGTAAGATAAATTCGCAAAGTTCGTAATACGAAAAGTTTGCTCCGAACGTTATAAAACGCTAATGGTTATGCATAATCATCTCGATCGCAAAAACACTCACTTCAGTGTCATGGTTCACTGGAGTCGCTCCTAATTATTACCGCACATATCAGTTTCATGCATTAAGAAAAAACCAAACATTGAAATTCATTTTAAAAATTAAAATTTATTATAAAACAACTAAACGTTAAAATTCATTAAAAAAAAAAAATTAAGAGATATAACAAATTATAATCCGTAGATAATTCATTAAATACAGATACCATACCGAGAAAAGAAAAATTCGCTTCCAGACTCAATAACCAGCCGATAACCCTCGGTACATCTTAATAACAGCCGCCGACAGTTCCAGCAGCGGCTCTAATTGACCATCTCGGCCGTAACTCCGGGGCCGGCCGCACGTGAGAAAACGCGACTCCAACGACGTTTCGCCGCGCGGACATTCGACAGTCCTGTATATACACACATACACACATACACATACACACACTAAGGCTCATCGGGCGATCGTTAAGCGCGACGCCTCCGCGCGCGAGCGTAATTATTTATCAGCGGAGCAGGGCTCAACTTGCAAGCTCACCGGACTGCCGATCGTAAAGCGCGTCCGTTTTACGAGTTTATTTTTCCAGGCGTGGGCAAAAAAAAAAAAAACGCGAAAGACCGAGCCAGCGGTAAAAGAAGGTGGGAGGGGGAGAGCGAAGGGAGAGGAGCGAGAGAGAGAGGTGGGCGTAACCCCACGGTTCCACCTACACGCGCTTGCGACAGGTAATACGGCGTCGCCGTCGTCCGGTTAAAGGAGCTTTAACGCGGCTCGGTCGTATTAAGGGGTTGATCTCTGCTTTATGGCGAATCGTTAAGTTAAAAGGCCTCGACACCTGGCCCCCCGCTTATATTCGTTTTCCTCCCCCCTCCTGGAGCTTGCGCTCTTCGCCTCCTTGCCGCGTGCGCTGATCGCCTACTTCCCCCCTCTGGGGTGAATGGGGCGTTCGGCGATTATTAATCCGTCGGCGCGGAGGCTCGTTCCATCGCCCGGCCATTAGATCCGAAGTGACTTTCAACAAATAGGGCCAAGAGAGGTGCCCTCGTTCGTCCTTCCCTCTACCCCCGTTTTTTTTTTTCTTTTCCTCGAACCCTTTTAACCCACCGGGGGATGTAAGAGAGAGAAAGCGGGAATCTCGTAAAGTGGCTACTTTTTTTTTTACGGGAAATTTATTTAAGGTTAATTCGCTATTTCAGGAGGGGTTATGCAGGGTCTACTTTGAAGGCTCTCACCGCCGCCGGTTAATGGACACTACCGCGCGGGAGAGAGCGCGAAATAAAGATTTAAAATCATTTCCCCGCGTCTTCGTCGTTTCACTTAGATCTCACCCCCCTCTCTCTCTCCCTGTGGCGAGTCGAACAAAGGGAGAAAATGTTCGACCTCCTTGGAATGGTCGATTTCTTTTCTCCGTCGCGATGACGGCACTTTTTTTTCAGTATATTTGCGCGGCTAAAGTTAAGAAAAAAAAAGGGGGGAGAGAAAGCGAGTGCGCAATAAGCGCGAGCGGTAAGCCGGTGTCACGCTGCGAAACGCCGGGCGTCATTAAGGAAAGCGTTAAACCCAATGAGTCGAGCCGTCGACGAGGAATGCATAAGAAGGCCGAGGGGGCCGCGTCGCGCGCGCACACGCCGCCTGCACCACCGGGTGTGGGAGGGACCCCCCCCCTGCTCGTTCTAATGGCGCGAGCGCCGCGCGGTAAGTTTTAATGAAAACGTCATATTTCAGGGGGCGCATTGATATTCACGCCCCCGCGCGCTGTAATGACAGCGAGACGTTGACGCCGTGGCCCCGGCACGCAATAACGCCGTCGGAGCCCCGGCGAATGGCGCGCGAGTATTTTTTTTATTTTTTTATTTTTTTTTTTTTTAAAGTGCGTTAAATATTCGCGCGCGCTCGGCGACGGCTGGAGTGGAGGCGGAGGCCGTAATCGAACCCAGTTATCTTGGAAAGTGGGGAAATGGTTTTACGTGCGTACTCATTTCTCGCCTGATCCTTCTTTTTCGAGGTTGAAGCTTTGATGAGAAAATAATTGCGGGAGTTCCGGGGAAACGGAGCTTGCGATGTTTGTTACTTTGAAGAGGTGGTGCTTTAGTTTGTGCTTTATAGCTCTTGGAATGAGGTATTTATGGCTATTGAAATTAATTGTGCAATAGAAAGTACATTCATGCGTGATTTTAGAATTAAGATATGTTTAAAAATAAAGTTAATTTTTTTTTTCGTTGGGTGAGCTTTCAATTTTAATTGTACGAATATTATTTTTAAACATTTATTTATATATTTTTTAAATGTATAATAAGTAGCTGATTTGATTTTTGTTTAAGTAATTACCTTTAAATTTTAATAAATGACATAGAAGGGTATTGTTGACTCGGCTTTCTATTCTTATTACTGTACTTATTTGCATAATATGCTTTTCGAGCTTTCTAAACCTGCGTGGAAACGAGGACACTTAAACAGCATAAAAAAAAGTTGTGATAATAAAATACCGAAAAATGAGGAATGCCTGATATCAAGATAAAAGAAATAAGAGTACAGTAATAATATAAAAGATGTCCTTGTATATAAACCTTTGTGAAATTCAGACGATAAAAATATTTAGCTGCTCGTATATCAAAATTTTGTAAAGTCATTTAACTGTTGGATTTGAAAGCTCATTGCCTTCCTTAGTACCTTAAACGTGAATTTATTTGCGATATATTTAGTGAGCTAAAAGTGTCAATTTAAAAAAGCAATTGCGCGCTATTGAAAATATTGCCTGTCAAAATTTTATAGCCATTTTGAAAATTTTACTTTGTTATCCTTTCGTCGGGGTGTACTACACGATAAAGCAATAAATTTTGAATTACATCGTTTACATTTAAAAAAAAATATATATATAAACGCTTTACACACGGTAACCTGATATTCGACATTTGATATTAAATTTTTCCTCTTTAAGATTCTACTCTCAAATTTTCACGCCAAAGCTGTATATATAACCATTACGTGCAGCGAAATTTTTCGACACTCGGGGAACACATTTACGGAAGGAAATTTTATGCGCGTAAAAAAAAGCTCCGCTCGATAAGATTAGTAAATTTTGTATTATCATAAAAAAAGAAAAAGTACGTTTGCACTCTGCAGAAGCATTGAAATTATCATCGATTGCGCGTAAACTTAAGCATTCTGCTAAAAAAAAAAAAAAAATGTTCGCACACACCTCAGCCGCTGTAATCCTTTGGGTGAGTTTAAGTGAATGATCGGCAGCGGGCCGACGATAAAAATGAGTTTCTTTAATTAAACTTCTTCCCGGCGTGGGAGCGCCGGAAGGCAAAGCCCACTCGAAGTGAGGAGAAAAGCCTCGGCAGTAAGAGAAAGAAGAGAGAGAAGTTTAATCGTTTTCTCAAGGATCCGAGGCAGTTAAGGACGGCGGGGCGCCACAATAGCTTCGAGTCCCCCCACCCCCGGCGGCCCGTCAAAGCGCGCGGATCACCGTAATTCAAGCGCAGCCGCAGCCACATCCATAACGTCGCGGAATACAGATTTGGTCGAAAGCCAAGCCGAGGGATGCTCTCGCGAGAGCAAAAAGGAGCGAAGGAACGAGGCGGGATCCGAAATTACATCGCTCGAGCATAACGAGCCGCGGCGCGGAAGGAGCCCTCGGATGCGTCAAGGCGCGCAATAACCCGAGCGGGGGTGAGTGGGGGTGGGCGCGCAGGTAGGAGAGAGCGGCGCGCGTATAAGCCGCGAGGCCGCGAGCTTTCTTTCTCCCGGGGGTGGCTTTTGTCGCTCCCCGTCGTGGTCGGGTCGCGCACTCGTTTCGCCCGATTCTTTTATGTACCCCTTTTACCCCCCCTTCGCCCACCGAGTTCTCCGTCCGTTTCCTTTGTATTTTCGCCGCTGCTGTTTTCTCATTTCGGCGCGCGCCCCGGAAATAGGCAATAACGTTAGCCTTGCGGCGGCTCTCTCGCCCCTCCCCCTCTTGCCCACCGACGACTCCCGGACTCCTTGTGCGGCGGACAGAGAGGAAGAGAGAGGCTGCGAGCGTATTGCGCCGGGAATTTATCGCGCGATCTTCACGTGAACGCGCGTTACTTCGCTCGATTTCTTCTTTCTTTTTTGCGGAATTTTTCCCGTGATTTCCTCGCGCGATATTGACTGAAAAAAGATGTTGCGCGCTGCTGACCGCTTTAATTGAAGTTGGGACCAAGGCTCCTCTTTCTTCTCTTACTTTCTGCTGGATTTTTCATGAATTGAAATGCATCAAGATCTCTAGGCTTATTTTTAGTGGACGATGTTATATTTAAGCTCAGCGCATCGTTGTAATTTTATGTTTATAATTTTATGTTAGAAATTTTATTTAAAAAAAAAATTTATTCTTTAAACGAATAAATAAATAATTGGTTATTGTTATTCAGACTGCAGAAAACAATGTTAGAGTATATGATACTAGTTAGAAGTAATTTTTAGTTCATTTACATTATAACAAAGATAATATTTGTTAGCTCTTTCGATTTATATCTTTTTAATCATTTGGCCTGTTTATGATTAAATTTAGTGCACATATAGATTTGACTTTTTTTTTTAAATATAATTATTTAACAAATTGATTGTGTTTTCACTTTAATAAGATCTAGATTTAAGGACTTAAATGGTCCTCAACAAGTGTCATTAAAAGTTGATAACTTTGCAAAATTCAGCTTGAAAAAATTCAAATTATTGTCGAAACTTGTTATTCAATTAATTTACACGAGTTTTACGCTGAAATTATAAATTTCCATTAATTAACCGTAAGAACAACGAAGCGAACAGTTTATTACTAAAACCACCGTGTATTTAAGCATCGACGAACATCCAACCGAATAAAATAAAAAAATAAGACAATAAAATGTAGAATTTTCCCTCTACTCTTCTCGGAATTCAACTATAAACTCCTCTTAATTTCCCGGGAAGCGCGCGAAATCGAGAGCCTGTGGGTGTAAAGGAGCAAAGGGACCAGACTGCAAAAAAATCAAGAAATCGATCGTCGTGCGCTGAAAATAGGTGCGCGCATCGGTGCAAGGCTCTTGCACGGCGGCGGGTTGTCCCTACCCTCCCGGCCAGTCCGCAGGCGCGCGCTCGTGCAATATTTGACGCTGTACTACCGCAGGTACTATGAATACTCGACCCAGATTCGGGAAAGCCTTATTCCTCCTCGTTTAGGTGCGGCGGCGCGCGCGCACCCGGACGCCTCTATTTCGGGAAGCAAAGCGCGCCCGTAGGTGCCCGAGCGAGGCAGGGGGAAAAAAGGCATTTCGCGCGCCGAGTCCTGCATTCAATGCGATGGCGCTCTGCGGGAACCGAACGCCGTGGGTGGCGAGGTATATTGAAATTTGTGCAATTAGAGTAAACACTTTTTTTTTGGATTTGCGATGTTAGGGCAGTTCTATGAATACAAATAGGATTGCTGAAAACGACTTTTTATTTTCTTGTTGTTTACTTTATCAGGCTTTGGAAGCGTTTCTCAGCTGATCTCATATTTGAATAATCTAAAAATTATACTTTATTCCTTGAACAATTTTAGAGGCAGTTTCGTGTAGTATTTTTTGTAAATAAAGTAACGAATATAGGAAAGAACAATATTAAAGAATAATTGAATTTTATTCCATTAAAACTTTATTGGGGAGCCATTCTGAACTGTTTTAATTAACAAGATCAGCATTGGATTGTTGAAATTGGATGAGAAAGATTGTATAGTATACTTTAGCATTTTATTTTTATTCACCAATATTAGTATTGAATTCGTCGATCATTAGTTTCCAAATTAGTTTCCAATTTTGCGAATAAAATTAGGTTTTTCTCTTTCTGAAAGTTTCATTTTTAATATACACTTTTTAGCTTCGTAAAATTAACATCAATTAGGAAACAATAAATTACTTTTCTTATCTTAATGTTTTTTTTTTTTTATATTTGAATGTGTAGTAAATTGTGTCTTGCGACGTGCTGTATTTTAGTTATTTTTTACACGCATAGATGTAGTAATAATTAAGTAATAATTTTGAATAATCCTTTATATAAATTTAGTGTTCAAGAATCTATTGCATTTTAAGTTCCATCTCAAACTTGATCTCGAGCAGGAAATCGCATAATCTAGAAGGCGCGCACTTGGCTGAATTTACTGGTATCAAGATACTACGCGACTCTACATTTTATAGCACGCGTCCAGAACTATTAGTAAAGTTCGTCTTGTCCAGGAGAAACCTTTAATTTTCATCAATAAAAAGGGGATATTTTTATTATATATAATAATTATATATAATAATTCTACAGAATCTGTAATTTTAAAAATCGTAGGTCAAGCCATTTGAAAATATTGTAGCATCTGTTATATGAAATGATCTACTTTGAATTTATTTTATACTTTCTTTTTCTTCATATTTCCCTTCAACATTGCTATTTTTTCTATACACATACATTCTTCATTACTGACCTCAAAAGAGAACTATCAATAAATACTCGATAAAAGAAAACGATTAAGCAAAGCAGGAGCATTGATGTTCCTCTACCAAGCATTAAAATTTACGCGAGAGTTACTGCGCTGCAATTACTCTATTCATCGCATACCCTATAATCCAGTCCACATCGAGCACCGCGCAAAATGTACGATTCGGTACGCGCATTTCCTCTCCTTACCGCACAGCCAAAAAAAAAGAAAAAAAAAAGAAAAAAAAACTAAACCACCACGCCATCCCACCCAGAGGCGTGAAAGAAGCCCCGCGCGCATATAAGACACAAGCCTCGCGCGTGCAGTAAATATCTCGAACCGCATAAATAGCCCGGCTATACGCGCGCTCGGCAACAAGAAGAAAGGCCCGCGCGTGTGTCCGCGTCTATTTTTCATTCCGTCCGATTCGCCGCGGCGATACGCCGCGCGCTTTTATAAAGTCGTACTTGGCCAGAAACAGGGTCATTAAAGCGCGCTCGCCCGGCGAGGCGTGTAAAAAGAAAAGGGCCAAATAAATAATTAAGCCCTCGCCTGCACTATTACGCCGGGGCCAATAAATAGCGGCGCATCGGTCCCCGCTGCACGCGCAGATGAAATCGGAAGAGAGAGCCGCCGCCGGTGTATATACATATATATACAAGTCTCTGCGAGGGAGGAAGAGGAAGAGGAAAAGAGAGAGAGAGAGAGAGAGAGAGAGAGAGAGAAGATGCGCGTGTATAGGTGCGCTCTCGCGCATGCAGATCGTAGATCTTGGCCCCCGAGAGCCGGGGCGGTCGCGCTACCTCCCCGCGCCTTTTTCCCCTGTTATTAGCCCCGGCGAGCGCGCCGCGCCGCTCGTTACACTCGTCCGGCCTTGTATTCCGCCGCTCCATCCCTTTCCCCTCGCGTCGGTCTTTCTCTCGCTCGACGCGGTATCGCTGCACGCGGGGGCTCCACCCCGAGCGCGTCGCTCTCTTTTTTAACGCTCGACTGTTCATCCGCGCGCGATGAATATTCAAGGGATTATTGGCTTTCGCTATATAGGATGCAGTGGCTTTGTTCCTCTGATATAATGCTGTATTCCCTCGCGGAGCGTCAACCAAGTCATTTTTACTATCGGTCAAGGGTAATTACGGTATCATCCTTTTCTCGTCGGCGTGTACAAGTTCTCTTTTTAGCAGTGTTATGCTCAACGAGCTGTGGCTAAGGTCTTTCCGATACTGTCTGCTTCTACTGATACTTCCTTCCGTGGTTTGAATGAGTGGGAAATTTGAAAAATTACTATTAAAACTCGAATAGCAGTCAATGTTTATACTCGATAATAAAGGTGTATATAAATAATCGACTTTAAATTTAACTGCTAATAATGTAATATTTTTCTTCTGTGCAACTAGGAATGTACCATAATATCATAATGTCCATCAGTTACAAAAATATCTTTTTATTACATCGAATATGCTTTTCTACAAATTTATTTTTCTTATTTCATCTGTACACAAATTTGATCCTGTATTGGTTATAATTGCATTGATCAATGTTGTGTTACAATATTCTTGAAATATCGTCCGCATTATACGACTAATGTACTGAAGTAGAATCCTCTCTTAAAAAGAGGATGGCAGGATGTTGTGAAGTATTTTAAAACGCGATTTGATTGGCTCAAGGCATATCCGGTTAAATGGCGTTAAATTTAAAAATCTAACCGACGATTTAAAAAACGCGCTCCGCGCGTTTACGCTAGTTACCCTGTAATTCAGCTAAAAATGGTTTACCCCCATTTTTCAAATATCTCTCTTCTATTAAAATTCTAGTTTTCGAAATAACCATTAAAAAATTCAAAAAATATCGTAAAAATCGTTTCAGCGCTGAGAAACAATTTATTTTTAGTGCGCAACTATATAAAAACGATCGAAAGCAGCGGATAATATTCCCGCCCACCGAAATATCCATCGCACGTCCAACGCGAAATAAAAATTCCCGCGCGCTCTCCCAGCAAAGTAAAAGGTAAATAAAACAAAAAAGAAGCTACCGCAGTCCAAAAGAGTATTAAAAAAAAAAAAAAGATAATAAAAAAAAAGCGACACGTCCGTCCGATCAAGGGCGAAACTTCGGTTATAAGCGACTTCGCCCGGGGACCGTTCGCTTCCGCGCGCGCGATGTAATTGCCGCGCGCGCACCTTATACACGCCCTCCTTCTCCTCGTCGATATTTCTTGTCGCCGTGTCCCCTTTTTTTTCCGCTCCGCTTTCCTCGGGACACCGAGTTCCAGCGGCTCGGTGCGCTTCTCCGTGATCCGGCATATCAATTGGCAGGTGCGCGCGTCCGCGTTATTTTGCACCGCGCGCCGCGGCGAGGTTGAAGCGAGGCAGGCGCGCGCGCGCGCGCCCCGGGGAGATTTAATTAGCCGATAACGCGCAAAGAAGCGGGGCGCCGTTAAATTACGCTCGTTTTGTTTTTGCACGCGCGAGGACGGCGCGGTACTGAAGGGGGGGGAGGAGGAAATTAATTATATTGTACATACACGCGCTAATAATGCGCCGCGAAGGCGGGCAATTTGTTTGGGCGGAAGATTGGATTATGGAAATGCACGGCAAAAGAGCACGATGCGCCGCGGAAGCTTGGATTTACGATAATGGGACGTTTTTACGGCGCTCGCCGAAGCATCGCGATGCATCATTCGAACGTTTAGATAGTGCGGGTCCATCTGTTACTGCGTACATTTTTTACCGTGGGGCCGTTATATCGTTGCCCGGAAAATTAACAATTGCGAGCTTAATGAGGATGTGCGTGTACTTTTCAAAAATTGTCCGAGTTTTTGCCAACTTTTTAATTTATCGCGACTTTTTTTTTTTTTTAAGCGTGAGTGATGAATTACCTCACAACGTTGAAATTGTTTGAATTAAAAAACGTGCTTAATTCTTTGAAAACTTGTGTTCTTACATTATTAAATGTAAGTAAAAAATAAATTCTTTATTTTATATTGTTTATTTAAAGGGTTAAATATCTTTTACATTAGAGCTACTGAAATATCACGAGCCAACAAATTTTTTAAGTTACAATTAATACTGAAAAAAAGACTGTTATTAATTTAAAACAGCTTTAACTAATTCTGATGAATGATGTTTATACTATGAAAATTTAAGTACTTGATTATTCCAAATTGCATGAGATTTTGAAAGCTATAAGATCAAATCGACGCTTTTAACGAAGAAAAGTTTCATTTCCTTTTTATATTTTTTTCAATAGTAAACATTCCTAAACTTGATTAACTCATGGTATTGTACGAATGATAGTTCAAGCTTATCAAGTTTTAGAGGATAGCTTACTTTCTCTACTATTTAAAAATGACGAATTAAACTTTTAAACGACTTTCTTGAAATTTAATTTTATTCGTTAGAGGGAACGATATTCTCTATAAAATACTGCCTTACCGTACCTGTCTGCATCTACTAGCATAGCAGTACTGCTGAAAAAAAATTGTCGAAAAAAAATCTAATCTAACCTAATGCATTAGACTCTTTTTAATCGTTACATTCCTTATCTTATAATATTTACGTTCTCTAAATTGTTTGTGAAAATCGGTAGCTATTTTTCCTACACACTGATTATAACGAACCACTTCCCTCTAGCATTAAAACCCGCAACCTAAGGCAAGGCAGTGGCTAAGTCCATGAACAGCCCTCCAAAAGAAAAAGAAAAAAAAAAAGACACCATCGAATCTCCTCGCAATTTAACGCTTATCTACCGCGCTAACTGCCTTAGCAACAATAATTCGGCCGGCTATCGGAAAGCCTCGACAGGAAAGCTTATCTCCCGGTTGTACGACATTACAGGTCGAGAGGCGGTTCGGTGCGCTTCATAATGCGACGGGATAAAAGGCGGCCGACGCTCCTTTCCTCCCCGAGGTTATCTCGCGCGGACGTTGGGCGCGCATCGAGTATAGTCGGGGAGGGGGAGAAGCGCGCGTTACGCTCTCCCCGTGGGTGCAGTGCTATGCGCGCACTTCGCTGATCTCCCGCGCGAGCAGTCGATCGCCGCTGCGGCGGAAGCCGGTAAAGACGTCGCGACGGTCGGCTGATAGTCGCATCGCGCCGCTATCGGATTAACATCCCCGGCGAAGATTTACTTTATGCGCCCGGGAGAGCTCAGCTGTGACGCGCGCCTCGCGGCGTCGTTTATTGACTCTCGAGGTACGTTCGATATGCGCGCGGGCCTTGGGGTTATATACACCCGGGACTCGCGGCTGCTATCGGTTTTTCTGGGATAATTTGTGAAGCGATACTGTTATATTAAATTTTTTTCCCGACCCTTCTTGACCTTTCTTTTTTTTTTTTTTTTATTTAGTGCCCTGGAATGTTGCGCTCATTAAATTAACAGTGTTTATCGATGCGAGGGCTGGTTTTCACGTTATTGAAATTTACTGCACTCCGGTAAATTTTAAATCCTGCAGCAGTTTATTAATTTATGGGGGCGAGAAAGATAAAAATTTTCTAACGTTGTCTTTTTTTTTTTGTATAAACAGTGCTGCAAAAAATTTTGGAGCTGCAGTAACTACTTCTTATCGCGGCGACGGTCAGTAAAAAGCAGGTGTATATATACATTATTCTCTTTCATAACTTTGAGTATAATGTACGTGTTACTTCATTCATATACTTAGTACACTTGTTTATTTTTTTTTTTTTTTTAATTAACATAAAAAATGAAAAAGGTCTATGTTTTTAATATTAAATTACAGTTTCTTTGGCTTCGTTTAATAATACTTAATATAAGTGTTGTTTTTACATTTACTGTAAAATAGATAAATAAATGTAAAAAATGGCTTCTGCAATGCTATATCGTAAAACTTTAATTGTTCAGCGTTTAAATTGAGTCATTGTCTAAAGTAAGAAGCAAACTCATGCCGTAAACAGTCCACCGTAATATACTATTTACGTAACGAGTTACGTATATTACGTTCGCGCAAAACGACGTCCTTTAACCGTCGACAATTGAATTTTTTTATCGACAAATCCGTCACGTAACGACTGCGCACTTGAGCCGCAAGAATCAAATAAAAAAAAAAGAGAGAGCGAGCGAGACTAAAGGGAGACGAGTCAAAAGTAAAGCCTATCAATCGTAAAGACTTCTGATCGTGTAAACCGATTTGGCGCGATTAACCGGCTAAAAGGCTGAATCTCGCGAGCGGAAGGGTGATCGCTTTACGTTGATTGGCTTAAAGCGTTGCCGCACCGAGAGGCACCGGCGCGGCGGAACTGGCCACTCGGA
This sequence comes from Sycophila texana, assembly GCA_035582955.1. Classification (NCBI taxonomy): domain Eukaryota; kingdom Metazoa; phylum Arthropoda; class Insecta; order Hymenoptera; family Eurytomidae; genus Sycophila; species Sycophila texana. The sequence continues at coordinate 2,588 of JAWWEN010018678.1, read as the reverse complement.
GCACACAGCACAAATCGCCCAAGACGCGGCTGACCTGCGAACTCGATCATACACCCATTCTAGACCCTTTTTACTCTCTCCCTCATCTCTCGCTCTATCTCGCTCTCTCCCGATGAGATAATACCATTACTGACCCAGTTTGGAGTTTGCCTTTGCGAACGGGGGGAAGGGGGAGGGGGAGGGGCGCTCTCTTGATTTAAACTTTCGTCCCTCTACTCTAAGTTTCGCTTGTGGAACGTTTGTCTTCGTGCTCGATCGCAATTACGCCCTTCGACCGATCCGCGATATTTTGAGGGGACGCAAGTGCGGACGAGTGATGCTTTTTGGAAAGTAAGATTTTCGCCTTGGTGACTTTATGCGACTGTTTCGAAATGCTATTGTTAGTTCGATATATAATAATTCATTTTTTAATAGAATGTCAAAATAATCGATTTGATGAAAATAAATGAAATGAAGTTTCTTTCTGCAAATCGCGCTGGCTTTCCAACAATTTTAAAAGTCACTTTCGGTCTTAATTGAGTACATTGTACATCGAAATATAAAGGTTACTTGTTTTCTTGATTTTATTCAATGTTTTAATTTTTTTTTTTTTTTTAATTAATTGAGTCATGAATGACGTGAAATTAAATAATAACAAGTACAGTTTACAGCATATCATATCTATACTTGAAAAAATATCAACAATAGTATATTTCAGTCAATTTGATGTGGTAAATGTAAAACAATGAACTCGTTATTATTTTCAACTGCAATTGAATGAAGATAAAAGAAAAAGAAATATCGTAATTGTATCGGTTTAAAATTACAAAAACCTTTTTTCCCAATACAAATTAAGCACTTGAATAGCTGAAAAGTCTTGTTAATTAAACTCTGTAGCAGCTCTGTCCTTTTTCACTTAATTCCAGTAAAAAATCAAAGTTCTTTATTTATCACTCGTTTAATTATTGGTTCAGCAAATTTGAATAAATTCTATCTCCATTAATTAAAAAAAAAAATCCACTAATGAATTTCACTGCACTAAACTTTTTTTTTATCTTACTAGCAAACCTTCCGAATAGAATCCAAAATAGTTATACTAAAAAAAAAAGAAAGAAAAAAAAAACGGGAGAAGCGAAAAAAAAGTAAATCGAATTTAATCTCGAAAACGTTCAACTCAAATAAGCAATAAGTTCAAAGCAGCAACCATTCGAGCGCTTGCGAAAAACTCAATTCCACCCCACGGTGGTGGTCATCGCCAAAGCTCGCCTGTTCGCGCCATTCGCGTCATCGCACTTGGAATCCGTTAGAAAAAAAAGGAAAAAAATAAACAATTCACCTTCCGCGGATCGAAGCGGTGGCATCGAGGATACCATGGAGGAGCTCCTCCGCGAAACAGTAACCGTTAACCCAATTGCATCGTTGACCCATGCTCGTAGCTACGAAGGAAGTTGGATTCCGACGATGCACTTTTAAGAAACAGCAACGCTACGCTGGTATTTGGATATAAGCGTAAAAAACGAGATCACTTTATGGCGCGGAAATTAAAGCTCTGGTTAACGTCGATTTATAAGAGATTCAAATTTCGCGCTGTAGAACGCTTTCGCGATTTTTCGCAATTTCCATATGACGTATGGTTTTTTTAAAAACGTAACCGTATATGCAGTGTACACTTTGAGATTCTTCTTTTCGAATTACCCTTTAAATAACTATATCGTATGAGTAATATCCAACATATATACACGCAGAAAAATGTTACGTTGAAAATTACTATAGTTTTTACTAAAGCAAGGAGAAACTCGAAAAAAAATTGGATAATTATTAGATAATTTTACTACTTATAAATGTAGTAAAAATCAATATAACTATAGTAAAATTAAATTTAACTGTTTTTAATTTCACGAATTTCTCCTTACTCTAGTAAATACTATAATAATTTCTAATGCAAATTTTTCTCCCATTACGTATATATATGTGTAACATAAGAATTACGATAAAAAATTGAAAATAAAGCTACAAACAAACAGAAACGTTGCGAATTGAAGGCCACGTCCGGAAAGTTGATACTCAACGCGCACATGCGCTCCGCCCACGCCTGGCGTTTTCCATTTACAAATCTAAGCGAGCGGTGGGCTCCGCATGAATGACGCTCGCACACACATGCGTCGGAATCTTTGATGCAGGCGCGGCGCGCCTCCTCTCTATCTCTCTTTATTAACGCGGACCGCGCGGGATGCGCCATCGATTAATCCTGGCTCTCTGCCATTCGTAATGTTTGTAATATTCCGGAGGTGCGATTACCCCCGGCGAGCTGGAGCTTCCATTACTTTGCCGCGATTTTCGCGTGTGTGCACGTTTGTTTTTTTTTTTGTTTTTTTTTTCCTCTTCAGAGGAAAGCGAAGCTCGCTCCACGCGCGTACTACTGTGGATTATTACTAATAGTGGCTGAAATTGTAAAAGCATATCGTGCGCTTTTTTTTTACGGTCCGCGCGTCATGCGGGGTGGGAGAAAGTGACGTAGAAAGGTTTTTCATCATAGGTTTAGCCCCCTTTTTTTTCTTTCATTCTTTCTGGTTTTTTTTTTTTTTTTTTTTTTTTGTAAGCACTTTGCG
>JAWWEN010018667.1:0-19988 GCA_035582955.1 Sycophila texana | reverse complement strand
AGTAAAATACGAGTTTGTCCCCACGTTACTAAACAGTATAGTAATTTTTATTCAAAATTGTTGCAATATTTATATATACATTTCTCTCCGTGTAGATATAGTATCTAGTAATGTTAACATGAATAGATATAGTACGTAGTAATGCTAAATAAAGGCCGATGAGATCAAACTAAAAGTAGTTTGTTACATTATTCGGTACTAGAAAACAATTCCCAAAGTTTCATTCAAATCCATGATCGGAGGGTTAACACTCTCCTAGTGAGAGAAATGTCTGTAATAAAAATTACTACATATTTCTATAGTAAAAATTACTATACTGTATGGGAAAGTTGTCACAGACAGACATTATGAAAAGAAATTTACCATAAATACAGTAAAAATTACAATACTGTCTGGCAAAATTTACTGTATTTCTCTAATGTCAGTCTGTGACCACTTTCCCATACAGTATAAGTAACTTTTACTAAACATTTGTCTCGCAGTATGAGCATGACTTAAGGGATCCCCTTAATATAATTGTATTTTTATGAAAATTACTTTAAACAGAAAAATTAGGATTATTGGTAAAGTTCAGAAAATATATTAAATTCCTGGTGAAATGAGCAAATGTAGAAATCTTTAGGTCAACTTTATCTTAAATTATGTTGGTTTCAAAAAATTTGCTTTGGTGACACCTCCGAGTTCAAATTAATCAATTTTTATCGGGTTTGGATGGAATTATTAATAATTGATGTCATTACAGTTTGAAGAGTTGTAATAGATTAAAGTTTTTTATTAAACTTTCGAAAGGGTTCAAGAACTATGAATATATACTTTTTTTTTATCAATGAAATCAAAATTTCAATCTGACAATAAACGTGAAAAACATTCAGGATTATTTCAAAGGAATTGATGTTCAATCTCATAATAAGACTATTGAATTTGCTATATTCGAAATGTTATACTAACGTTCAGTTGCTTTCTATTTAATGGTAAAATCGTTTTACTATTTTACAAACGAACGAGACTGTACACTTCAACTAAATTCTTTTTGATGACGCAAGGATATTTTCTTTCTCTTGCATTAATAATTTAAACAAAGACTGCATTAAACAAAGACTGTTTCTTATATTTATGCCTAATAATTTTAAATTAAGAAACTAAAACGAGAAACGTGACTATAACATCACAAGACGTTGTATATATGAGTGTGTAGCGGCGTGGGTGAAATCAATCCAGCGGCTACGGGTGGTATAGTCAAGAAAATGCGACTGAAATTAGGGCTGATTAGGTGGGATTAGTGCGGGAGATTAGCTTAATGGCAAGAAAGACGCGGATGTGAAGGAAGCAGTGGTAAAAAAAATTTGCCCCCAGAGAGATTTGAACTCTCGACCCCTGGTTTACAAGACCAGTGCTCTAACCCCTGAGCTATGGAGGCGCACGACCACTGGATTCTACAGGCCGTAACTATACCTGGGAATCGCTTTTTTGACCAATTTGACGACTTTTTACTGTAAAATGTACAGTGTTTGTAAAATTATCTTTTATATTTGCTATTTACGTGATTAGTCATCAATCATTACGTTTAATAAAGATATTTCTATTTTTATATTTATATAATTGAAAATAAAATAATTAAATTATTTAAAAAAAAAAACAAGTACAATAAATGAGAAGAGATTTTCATTTAAAATTCTTTCGCCTTGATATTCGAAAGTACGTCGTTTGCGTTTTGTAGAATTTGACTTTACCGACCTCAAATATATAATCTCCACGTCTTTCGATAATATCTATTTTAACTCATCGTACTCATTACGTCATGTTTCTATTTACATTTTGATACTAATTTCTGTAGTCACTAATTCATTATTTGTTTACAATGCAAATGAGTAAAAAATGTGGCATGTAAAGAATTACAAAAATGCAGCTATTTATAATCTTCAATTTTCCATAATTAAATAAATATTTCAAAAATTAAAGTTCAAACTAATTTATTTTTAGATCGTGAAATAAAAATCTCAATAATATTAAAAATTTTGTTAAACAAAAAAAAAGTTTTAATTTATTTCAAACTCTTTATCGCTATCTCCACTCACATAAAACTCTTACTTCAATCGATTAGGCAGTTTGAACTATACAGTATCTTCTAAAAACGTATTAAAGGATCTCACTTCTAAGTTTAATCTAATGAAAGTAGTAAATAATATATTGTTATTATAATTTGACACAATAATTGTATTCAACGATCGCTGTCTATAAAATTCTAATAAAAAGTCTCAATGTAGAGATAATTTTTCAAAAAGTGAAAGTGATATTTATAAAAAAAAAATCTACTTGCGTAAATATTCATTTACACGTAGACTTGAAATTTCATCAACTTCCATTCAGTACCATGAAAAAAACGTAGTCATGAGCGGAACGTAATGATTTAATCATAAAGCAGTGTTAGCATATACAGCGTCGGCCTGACCGACGCTTATCTCTTTGTAGTCGCGGAAAGTAAGCTGGTGTGTGTTTCAAATAATGAGACACGACCCGCAGGTGTCAGCTCGTTAAACCGACACGCAGAACGGCGAGTCCACGTCTGTATGTCTATATAGACTTTTGTGCAGCGCTAATCTTTCGTGCGTTATCCACGCCATGTATTTTTTTCTTTTCACTGTACTGTACTGCCAGTAGATTTACATATACGCATAATCTCAGCGCGATATCTTCCTGATTGAGCTTATACTTGGTTAATCGATAAAGTACGAAGTAGCGACTGTTTATCAACAAAAACTTATCGTTATCTTTAAAAATAATGTCGTCTTTTAGATATCAAAAAAGGCACATCATTAACGGTGAACATTTTAATTATAATGTAATTGAGTTAAATGTTGATTAACGTTAAATTTTTGATACAGACAAAATAATTAATCGTATAAGATTGATATGTTATAATTTTTTGATTTCATAGAATCGCGAGATTCTATAGACTAATGCACCAAAATAAAATAGTAGGGGAAGGGTATAATAAATTTTGCAAGATTGAGACAGACTTGGCAAGCCAAGAAAATTACTATAACGTTTGGAAAAATTTATATTATTTTTTTGGATTTGCCAAGTCTATCTCCGTCTTACAAAATTTATTGTAAACCTTCCCCTATTATTTTTTCCAGTGGGGCAATTAGAAAACGGTACACGGTGAAAAAAAAAACTATTTAATTTACAGAAGTCTTACTTGCTTTTTAATTAACAGAGCCCTTCTTAGGTGGCTACAGCCAATCTGTCATACAGAATTTACATTGATAATTTTTACTGTAGATTGGTCAGATATCGCCACCATCATAAAAAAACCACATGACAAGTGAGACTTAATTTAACCCGAGGGCCACTTACTATACTACTCACATAAATACAATCTGACGATTTAGTATATTTATTAACAGTTTTTTTTTCTCCGTGTAGAGACCTTTAAAGACAAATCTCATCATATTCAAAAAAATACCGGCATTCCCATTGACACATCGTAAAAATTTATCAACCAATAGTAACGCACCCACTGGCCTCCGAAAAGATCAAAATTCAATACAACATCCATGTAAGCACCCATCATCCGGAACACCTCGTGTCCCCGCAAAATCCTCCACGATCCCTCGCAATCCCCTCAATCTCCGGACGTCATCGAGATGATACCACCTTCTCCTCTTCCCCCGCAGGCTTCATCGTGGTGGCGGCGTGCGTGATGACGTTCGAGGCCCGCGACAGCGCGGCCAAGGTCGTGCCGGCGCGCTTCCGCTTCAGCCAGGCCTCGAGCCTGAAAAACGCCAAGAGCCAACGCAGCCGCAAGTCCACCTCGAGCCAGACGAGCAAATGGGACCAGCAACTTGGCCTCTTCCGGGTGAATCGCAGTCCCAGTCCCAGTCTGAGGGACAGTTCGCGTCGTCAGCTCACCGCTGAGTTCATGCAGTTTTCTAAGAACCTGCAGGACAAGGGCCTGGTGAACCCGATGAAGAAGAGCCCCAGTGCGCCTACTCTCGTCGAGAAGAAGTCGCCGAAGCGCAGGTCGCCCAAGTACGCCGGTGGCTGCGCCCTGCTCAACCCCGAGCTGCTCAAGAGGCACGCACTGTCCGTCGACAATCCCTCCTACAGCGTGCCACCGGTAGGGATGTGGCTTTCTATTTATTTAATAATATAAATGAAATTCTTTCAAAAATAATATTTACACTGAGAGAAATGCCTAGTAAAAATTACTATGCTGTATGGGAAAGTGGTTACAGACTGCCAGTAAATACTGTAAAAATTAGAATACTGTTTGGCAAAATTTACTATATTTTTGGCAAATTTTATTATAAAGTATGGTAATTTTTTTCATAATGACAGTTCGTCACCACTTTCCCATAGAGTATAGTAATTTTTACTAGAAATATAGTAATTACTAAATATGTCTCTCAGTGTATTTTATGTCAACTTTAAGTTGCATTTGAATCTTTTATAAGTGAACTTTAAGACATTCGGAAGTCGGGTTTAAGATGCCTTTGAGACATTTGAAAAAACAGGAATTGTTAGTTCTAAATGAATTTTCTTTTTTACTTGCAAAGTGTACTTATTACTCCCTTACTGAATAATTATACATGTATCAATTTCACTTATTCACATTTAGAGGATTTTATCCTTTTTGTATGATCGATACGCCAATGGATTACATTATTTGTTAGCAGTTTTTTTTTCAGGAGATATTGGGAAAAGCGTTTCTTTATTTTTATTTCAGTTCACTTTTTCCAATCGTTCGTAAATTTCATATCGGATGAATAAAAAGGATTACTCTGCTTTGTTTCGAAACTATTTTAAAGTCGAATCAGATGAAATGAATTCAATGAATAAGCTTTAAATTATTTAGAAACCTTTGATAAACGAGGCATTCCATTAAAATTATAACAAATGGGTTGTTTTCTAGTGTACATAAATATGTAACAAAATGTACATTAAAAAATAAACTTTTATTAAAAGAATATCTAAGAAAGCGGATCCACAGAAAAAACGAACTTCATATTTGTTCAGACAAGTCGAGAGAATTTAGAGCTGCAGAGGTTAAACGGGAGTCAGGCCTCGATGGCGATGGACCTCCACCTGCCCAACAAGGGTCCGATAACGCTGAAGGTAAAAGATCGATCGGACACAGCTCGGCGTCATCAACTGTCGCGTCAAACGAAGATCGAAGATGCCGAGGACCTCGAGGACGCGAAGAGAATCGCCGCGGCCAATCGATCTTATTCCCCTAAACTTCCAGGTTGGTCATCCTTGTGTTTTCACGTGGTATCATTAATATTTTTTTTTCCGTTTTAATAATTATCAAATTGGCATCCTTAAATTTTCACTTAGTCAATTTCTAACTGATTGAGAAATCCTTTATTTAAGAAATCAAGTGTAAGTGGAATTTTCATTTATTCTTGATTTCATTGGCTCTAATGGGATTAATCGCAATTAACTGCAGTCAGTCTTTATTTAACGTGTAAGAATATTACGATACACTTTTCTTCGAGCTTATCTTTTAATTATGGTACATTTATAATCATTTTAGCAAGATTTTCTAAACTTTTAAAACGTATAAAATTTCAAATAACGTCAGTTACATTTCAGGTTCTTTCAGTAGTATAAGGTACCCGGACGATTTCGTGCCCCGCAAGAGGAATTCAATAGATCTACGGATATTAGAGGATCTGACGACGCGGGAGGTGACATCGAGAACGTCGCCGCGGGACTTTCGCAAGCTATCGTCGCCGAACTTCCGCAAAATGTCGCTGGACAGAATAGGCGGCGAGCGCAGGATGGACAAAAGCCTCGGCCAGAGAAAAGCGAGTTTGGAATTCAAGCGCAGTCCCGATTTCAGAAGATCTGATTATAGGTAAATTGCATTAACCCTATTAAACAGAGTAAACCGAAATAATTGATTTAATTGAATTAATAAACGAGCCCTCAATGGGGGTGAGAGGGTGGATCTCGTTTCCGTTTAAAATAAAATAAAATTATATAACAATATCGTTTTAATTGCAATTTACGCGTAAACAAGATAAAAATCCATTGAATTAAAAATATATTTATTGTTTTAAAAATATGTGCTTAAAGTATTTTATAACTTTTCATTATTGAAAGACAATTTTGAATAAAGTCAAGTTCGGTTTCAGGTAATGTTCTTTAGTATAAAATAGATATAAAAAGTTAATGTAAAAGAAAAAAAGTAGCGTTTTAACTTTATTACAAAGAAAAGTTGTTTTTTTAATTGGATGAATCTTAAATCACCTTAGGGTTAAATTGTGTGCTTTTATTACAAGAATAACGAATAAGGTACTTTGAGAAAAGCATTAACGCGGCAGCTGCAGAAAAATGGTTTTAAGATAAACTCCATTAACCGATAAAAGAAGCTTTATGGAAAATCCGATAGTCTGCTGCTATTTACTATACCTATATTATATACCCCTATGCAATTCTTATGCAGTAATGTCTTCATGTGAAATGGAATAAAAAGTCGAGTTGACTCCCTAATGTACCATTCAATAAGTATAATATAAATAATCACGATAATACAGTTAAATGAATGCATAAATTATTACCTTAAATATAAAAATCAAAATAGTCCATTTATTGTTACCAGCTTCACGTAAAAAAAATAAAATTCTGCGTAAGCTGTAACGTTCCGTACTAATTAATACACTAAAACTGCTTTCGAAAAAAAGAAGTTTCTGTCTTCTTTTAAAGCAATTTGAACGTGTTTGTAAACAAAGATAAAGTACTTTATAGCCATGGTGCAAAACAGCTATGCATCACTTTATTTTTTCCACGCTAATATGAAATCGATACAATCAATAAAGACAAAGTGCAAGCCAATAAAAAGAAAAAAAAAACAATTCAGACCCTCCACTCTTTATTTCCACCAATAAGCTTTATCCAATACACAGCAAAGAGTAAAAAAAGAATTCAAATCGAAAATAAAAACTTCAGTCCTCGTTGACACAGTGCTATAGCTTCCCGATGGATAAAAAAGGAAAGAACAAAAAGAAAAAGAAAAGAGCGAGAGGGGAAGAAGAACGCGCTTCTAAAGTTTCCGATAAAGCTGCACGAAACTTTAATGCGGCCGTCGTGTATATATCCCCCGTCATGTTTTCTTTCTTCTCTTTGCCGCGCGCCATCGCGACGCCTCAGGAAGTACTCGATCGAGCGCTTCACCGCCGACTGCGCCAAATACCTGGCGGACGAGCTGGAGGGCAGGGCGCGGGCGAGCAGTGGCGAGAGTCTCCAACGCAGGCCCCGACATCCTAAGCTGTGCCACTCGCGCTCCGACGACAACCGTAGGCGCTCGTTCGACCGGCACCGGGGTGACTACCAATCCAGCCGCTACTCACTCAACACTCAGGTGAGTGCTAGAAGTGACGCTCGAGGCAATGCTGAAAAGTTTGAGTGTCGCGTGTTGTATTATCGCCTGTTCTGTCGGCAAATATTGTGCTTTGGTGAAGATATTAGTAATTGGGAAATAGATTAACTCCAGCTTTCCAAAAACACAGAAGTTATTATAAGACCTTAGGTCCTAAGTCTTAGTTTTAGAACCTAAGGTTTAATTTAAGTCTTAGTCTTAGAACCTAAGGTTTAATTTAAGTCTTACTCTTAGAACCTAAGGTTTAACTTAAAACTAACCTTAGTTTCTAAGGTTCAACAGTCTTAGAACCTAAGGTTCAACTTAAAACTAACCTTAGTTTCTAAGGTTTAACTAAGACTTTAATACTGCTATAAAAGTATTTTGAAATTTTTTGAAATATTGCACCCTATAGGCTCTAAGTCTTAGTGTTAAGTTATACCTTAGGTTTTAAGATCTTTTAGGTATGGTATTGTAATCTTGATAAACCAACTATACTTTTCTAGGACTGCGTATAATAATAATAGAAGAAAAATGACTTAATATAAACTATATATCACTACTTTTCTTTTCTTTGTGAAAACCTAGGTAGTTATAGAGGATCGCGGCTCGGCAGGTGACTACGAGCTAAAGTACTTCACGGCAACGACTGCCACGTCTCTGGACACAGAGGAGAGTCGCTGCGACAACTCGGACTGCGATAGCCACCACCTGCACGACTACGAGGAGCAAGTGGGTAGCGTTGCAGCCGCCCTCTCGGACAGTGCGGTCGAGGCTGACACCCTCCTGGAGGAGCCCGAGCTGGAAAACCTGCCGGAACTCGAGGCCGAGTTCGAGGAATCAGATCCACATCTGGCCAAGCAGGAAACCCTCAGTCCCGACGAATCCCTCCTTGAGACACGCGTCGACATCGAGAAGGTGGAGGAGGTCCAGGAAGCAGCCGATGAACGACACGACACTGCCGTCAACATCGGCGAGTAGCTGCCCCGAGGTAGGACGACGGATTCCGTTTTTATACGCTGGCGGAGGCACCGAAATGAGGTGATGTTATTTGCAGCGTCCGCTGCTGCTGAGAATACATCGAGCCGTTGATTGGTTGGTATTATTTTCCTCCTGAAGGCGGGTTCGTCGATATTTTTTAAATTTTTAACGAAACTTCCACGACAGACGTGAATGCCGGAGAGAATTTCGCGACAAATTATGTAGTATTAACTTGAGGAAACGTGCCAATGGTTAATGCCGGTGATTTGGAAATTAAATTGATAAGGAGTTTTGCGCCGATGCGAACTTTATAAAAAAAAAATAGTTAAATTGTCGCTATGTCCCGAGATGCGCGAAGGTGTACCTCGAAATGTTGTATAGTGCAATATTTAGAATGCATAATTCTACGATGTGCGTTGTGGTTGAACAAACAAGCAGTGATCTCTAGCTGTTAAAAGACAAAATACTTATATGAAACATAATACCGTTACTATAGGTCGTAGATGCAGTTATTTTCTTCATTCTAAACATCTACTAATTTTTTTTCTAATAAACTCTGAATATTTGGAAATATTTTAAATATTATTTTAAATAATTGTTCTAAAGGGGGATTTTGTACGACTCTCTACTCTTTATACAGTAGAGATTTTTATAGAGTAGAGATTTCGTACCTAACATCGTTTATAAGTCAATATCTTGATTAACGTAGTTACCTCGTGTATGCGAATATGACTATTTTAGACACGCTGAAGACACGTACATGACATTCCTGAACATAATCTCACTAATTTTACTTATACATAAGCTAATGGATTATTTTACGAAAAAATATCTCATCTAGATTAAAATCAGTTATTTTTTTATGTTGGTTATCAAAAAATCGTTATTTTTTACTACAATTTTTAATCTCACTTTAAATACAGAAAACTAATGAATAGTTAAATACTACTATAATAAAATGATACCACTACCACTACAATTTTGGTTTACAGATCTCACTTTAAAAAGATATTTGATATTTGTTCAGTAAAATACTATACGTGCTGATTAATAAATATGCATGCGTTTCATGCAAAAACCCCCTTAAAACTTAATTTTATTGCATTTACTATATTTAAATATTTTCAAAGTAAGGTAAAATAATCATTTCGCACGCAGAAACCTATGGCTATCTTCTTCACGAAGCAGAATAATATCTAGAAACAAATAAAACTCTACTCTAAAGCAAATAAAACTTTAATATCTATATACTCCAGCATCAATTTTCGAATTGCGTTTTATATCAAGACAATCATCCCACAAAGTTGCAATGGTAGTTCTTTACTACACCGAATAACGTATTTGCAAGGGATGCTACTGACTCTCCCTACTTCATTACCATTGTAGATATTCTATCTATATAAACTAGCTATTATACTAAACTTACTCTAAAACATAAAAAAAAACGAACTTATTCTCTACGCGATACGAATGGCCTATCGAGACCATCATCTCTAACTCTTGCAGCTGCGGAGGATGCCTTTTTCTAGCAATCGAAGTAAGCGGAAGCAAATTTTATTACTTATCGACTTGTTGTCCGTCATATGCCACAATATTGACAATTTCTCCGGGAAGGCTCCTTCACTTTTATAGAGCAGATGTCGATCGTCTTGCTTTTTTTCGATCGCGCATTTAGAGGCTCGATTCTATAACGGTATGTAAATATATTTTTGTACCCTGCGTAGTCCACGGGTGAAACGATCTCTCCACTTGCGTGTATCAACCATTGAACGACGAGGAGTATGATGTATTTAATCGTTAGCCACGAGCCAATCGTATATTAGCTAATGTTACAGCTGATTTTTCTATGTAAAATCTGAAGAAAATATCCGCCTCGGGTGAACCAAGTTCACCGGGGCGGACTGTTGAATGTTGATTTTTCTATGAAGCACTTCTACGTTGTTTGACGGACTCTTCTTGAGCGTGTATAAAAATACAAGAGTTTGTCTGTATTCTAACGTCGGTATTAGTAAATGTGATGTATTGTATCTCGTTCGGTTGAAAATAAAAACAAACAAATAAGAACCAGTTCGAGACTGTATTTGCAACATTTCTTCGGAAAATCTCCTGGTAGAAAATCAACCAGAAATTGATCAACATATGATCAACTTTCTAGTTAATATATGGGATTGCCGTTTGCAGGTTATGTTTCTATAATGATGTCGGTTACGTTTCTGGTCAGAATATGGTCAACTTTCTACTTAAAATGTAGTAACTGCTGTATGCAGATTATCTTACTAAAATGACACAGCGCCGTTCTGAAGGTTATGTTTTTAAAGTTATTATCATGGCTTAGTTCATAAATTGAACTTGTATGCAGACCATTTGCTAAAAGATGGTTAATTTTCTACCAGAATTTTCGAAATGTTATCGTAAGGAGCGTTACACAAAGGTAAGAAACTGATGGTGTTTATTTTACAGCTGAGAGTATGTCATAAAATATTATGGTGAAAGAAGCTTTTTATCTTTAGCTTAATTGTTATACCTGGTTTAACTATTACCTTGAAGGGGCTATATTTGTATACGTTGGGCAAATTTCATGGAAAACTACACGACCTACAAACTGTCAAAAATATCATCAAACAATGCTTTTACTAAAATCAGACATCTGACGGTGCTATCAGGTGTTTACCTGATTATGACTGCATTCTTACGTCAGAGCTGCCTCGTATAAGATAACAAAAGGGAAAATCATATCTGATAATATTTTACATAGTTTCTGGGAATATTTTAGTTATAATTTCATATAAAATATGCATATTATGCATTTAACAAGTTATTATTTATTTAGATTATTCCAGGCATATTTGCCTTGTAAAATTACTTATCAGGGTAGTCTTTAAAATTGATAATTAAATATGATGACATATTTATACCATTAATTTATTAATATTCTCTTCTCACACAAAATTAAAAAATTTTTGATAACATTTCTTGGTAATAAACCGTCTTCTTTCGAAGTATCCAAATTGTACTTATGAAGTACACTCGACCGAAATAAATTCTTACAAATAATTTTCAAAAAATGACAGGCCTGCAGTGCATTATAAAAAATCGACTAAATGTACCATAATCTCGAAAGTGTTAAGAAAAAGAAAAAACCAAGACAAGTAGAAGACATTTTTAGAGAATTCTGCAAATCTTTCGCAAGAACTTATTCCAGTCGAGTGTGCGTTAAAATCGATACCCAACGTTCATAAGAAAAAAGTTCAATGAAAAGCCAAGATAGTACGTATGCTAAAGAAAGAAATAAGGCGAAAAAAGGATCAGGTGTAAAACAATAAATTAAAGAAACATGAAGCAATTTTTTAATGTTGCATTTTTAGTTAGTTGCCATTGTTGTACAAGTCGTTTAGCAGACGATGTATAGACGATAGAAATTGATATTGTGCATTTTTCTACAAAAAGAAAAAAAATTAACACCGTTCGAACTTGTACGAGTTAGGTTTTTTAAGGAAGCATACATGCGTTTATTATATCTATATGAATAATCGCATTACATTGGAAATAGAAAAAATAAATTTAAAATATTTGGGTGCAAAAAGAAGAAAAAAAACGTGGTATTGCTGAAAAAGTTTCGATACAATTGAAACTGATTTACGGAAATTTTTGCGTACACTTAAAATCAGTAAGGGAGATTAACGCTTTGCGTTTGTAAAACAATGGTTGTATATCACAAACGGTCAATAAGATTACAACAGATAAGGTATCAGCGTGTCACATTATACGAATATAAAAAGTTGCGGACATACGTAGATTTACGATAAATTATACTGAAAATGCGTGTTTTCTTTTTTCTTTTTTTTTTGTGTAAATATAACGCGAAAAAATTAAACTTATTAAAAACAAACATAATCGAGCTGTGATCGACTGTTACATAGTCCCAAAGGAGTAAAGAAAAAAACTAAAATTGCGTATTAATATAAATGGCGCACGATTTTCAAAGGAAATTGAAGATTGCGACTTACCGACCAAAATGATAGTAATTTGTAAAGGAATCCACAAGAAAAAAATCGATTCAAGGTTTAATGGCGGTAAGTTTGAAAATCGTGTGCTCCGCCAACAGAGTGTTGTAATTACCTCGTTGTGAAATTCGTGAATTATTGTAACCTTTGCATGCTGATTGTTGTGACATATCAATAAAAAAACAAATAAGGAACAAAGATTTTTATTGCAAATGAATTATTCTTCTATTCTAATTCTATCATTTTTTTATCCCGATTAAGTACGATTATATTTTATTGGAGTTAATTAATTAAGAATTCATTAAAAATAAATAAGAAAAAGAAAATAACTACCCTTAGTTATAACCCTTAGAAGTTAATTTCTGAAATTAAATTTGTTAAGTTTATTAAAGAAATAGCTTTCTGAAATGTTCTTAATTTTAATTAAATATATAATTATTATTTATTTGTTATCTTTTATGTTTATTTTATTAATATTAATATAAATTTATATACGATAATCATGTGCGTAAGTATTATATTTTATTTATTTATTAACAATTAAATAAGTTTAAAGGGTCTTTAATAGGTCAAAATAAGAATAATTACAGAATGAAAAGGTGAAAGAGTGCAGAACCATTTTTTATCCTCCTAATTGAGCTGCATTCGTTAATATTTTTATTAATAAACTCCATTGTTCTCAAAATATTAAAAATTTTTCAGCAGTAAAAGAACAGATATCAACCTTTTCAAGCTAATTGTATAAAAGTATAATTTTATCAACATTTGATTTTCATAATCACCAGCGTTCAATCGATATCAAATTACCAATCCAAATAAAATAACAAAATTATTACAAGTATTCTCATATCATGGTAAACATCGTTTAAAATATATCGTCTGCTATTAAACATGTTTGAATACTTCTTAAGTAAGTACAACATTTTTTTAAACTATAAGCACAGTCAATTAAATAATAATTTAATCAATCAATTAAATAGCCCATCTTCTCTCAAATCCAATCAACTGCACTAATTTCACTTTCAACTCCAACGAGCTCCAAGAAGAGAAGAACTCCACAATCTACCAGTTAGCTAAAAAAAAAATCAATAAAAGAAAAAAAAACGTTAAACCATCAACTATCCCCGACACAAAAAAAAATATAAGGCAACCGAACGCGATCGGCCGGTAAAGCAGCTCGCCCTGGCCACCTGGTCCCTCTCCTTCGCAGGTGAGAGGCTCGTATCGCTGGTGGGGGAGCCTGTCTGGTCTCGGCAGGTAGCTCGTCGAGTGCACGGCCTTAGGAGCAGCACAAAGAGCGACAGAGAGAGATAAAGAGAAAGAGAAGGAGTGAGGCCTGCCGCCGGAAAAGGACAGGCGATCTCGCCGCAGGGGAGCCGCTCGCTCGCTCGCCGGTCGCGGCGTCCCCCAGTAACCCGGCGAACGGCCTGTCCGAAGGATCGGCGCGCGTCCCGCGAGTGTCCCGTCGTAGTGGAGTGTCGTCGTGCAGTGCGAAAGTCAGCGGGCGGATGAGAGCCAGGGGCTGAGGGACCGGGCCCCAGCAGACCAGTCGACGATGACGTCCGAACGTTTCCACAAGTGAGTTCACGTGTATATACATGTATATGTCATATTATATCGCTTGCCGGGGTGTATGATGTGGAAGCGAACGGAGGAGCGTTGCCGAGCGACTTGCTGTAGCTATACAGGTAGAAGCGTATGGGTGTGAAGGAGCCGATATTATAGGCAATAATGCAATGGGAGACTACGATTGCGCCGAGCACTATTCTCGTGGAGGTGCAAAAGGTTCGGCGATAAGCCCTGCTGAAATAAGATTAAAATTTATTAGGATATAAGACTTTAAGGAACACATTATACAATTTTTATCTAAGACTTTTTTTGGAAAAAAGTTATTTTTATAATTAAATTTTCTTTAATTTCTCAATTATCTTAAGTATTTCACTTCTTTTTTTTGTTTTTATTACTGCTTATTTGACAGTGACCTGAAAAATAGAAAAGTGCGCGACTGATCTACGTTATGTGATAAAACCGATAAAAGGCGATTAGAAAAGATTAAAATGAAATTAAATAAAATTAAAGGTCTATACAGTCTGTAATATGATATTAATCGGAATAAAATATGTAAAAATTGGTGTTTCATTTCACTATTGAAATTTATTAAATGTTAATTAGATTCCATCTACTGCGTTTCTTTTTTTTTTTTCTTTTTTTTAGCAGGGTGCTCATGTGATCGGACGCCTCTCCGGTCATTAGCGCAGTAGCGACTATACATATTATACATTTATGCTCCGTTTTTTCTTTTTCTGTAATACAAGGGTAAAACACCTGACGCGTGCTGACCATCATGTAGTTCTAAACATTCGCGGAGAAATTTAATCACACGTTCCACCAAGGGACGCTTCAATTTTCCAACTGGGAAAACCACCAGAGTATATATTACAATATTGTTATTTACGATAATAAGCGATTACTTGACCGTTTAACTAGTCATTTGTATTTTAGATTTTGGTAAAATTACAGAGTCAACTTCCTGATAGATGGGCTTGTATCAGAGGATAGACAGCTTTAAAAAAATTATTATCTTTAAAAAAACGAGTTTTTCAAACAAAATTCTCAATTCTAATTACATACGTACAATATTGTTATAATGAAATCAAATGATTCTTATTAAAGTAATGATCATTTCCATGCCTCTACGGAACAAAAGAACATTTATTTTTGCTGTGAAGAACAACTTACTTTTTTCGGGAGAAATTTCCAAAATGTGCTTTTTTATGTTAATTTAAAAAATGTACTTTCTCGACGCGGGAATTTCGCTAAATTTGAATTATTTTATTAATTTTATTGCAGAAAGTTCTATAAATATTTCTATAAGATTCTTAGAGGAATTCCTACCGATTTTTCCACAGGATTCGCCAGGAAGACCCATAGGTATTTTTGCAAGATTTCCTACAGAACACTGTAAATAGGATATTTTCATAAGACTATGAAAGATTTTAAATACAAAGCATATGAAAAATTCTAAACGAATCATATCCATTGAGCCGTTTACCATCCTCAAAAGATGCTCGGTGTCTAAAAAACACACTAATAAAAATCTGCCGATGAATTATTACCCAAGTATTTATTAGAGATGAAAAGTGAAGTATGTCACTGTCGGTAAGCTTTTTATTTGCGTATTTTTAGAATGTCACTCGGTGAAATATAAGGACAATTTAACGAGTGCGCGCGATCTGCGGAAACAATAAAATTCTCCGTGCATGGAAAGGTTCGAAATCGGATAGCCGGTGTCTTTCACAGTCGACGATGCTTAATTGCGGCGTGGCTTATCCGGCGTTAATCGCCCTAATAAACCAGATAATTACGGCACTTACGAAATTGACAATGAAGCTCTTCGCACGCGATCTTTGTGCTCTCGGCACAATTACACGAACCTGATATTCATTTTCTTCTTCTTCTTTTGCTATTTCCAGACTCTCCCCGGGCGCTTTAATTGTTTAATTAAAACTTAAAAATCGAGAGTCGTATCCTACTGTTGACACTTTCTAACGACGAAGATGAACCACTCGACGGCTTTCATCAAATTTATATATACCTACTTTTTAGTGTAATTGTCCTCGAGAGAAATATTCCGTTATTTTTATTGTACTTCGACAAGAGGAAAAATATTTTTAATATACGAGTCATCAAACAAAGCGTAAATGTCATTTAATTCTTCCGTTACAATCGTATCTTTAAATTAGTCATCAATTTTTATAACAATCATAACAAGGAAATTGCGCTCGAAAGAAGGCCAATATGCTCGAATGCTTACAATTTACAACACGAGAAACTTTCGATGCAAAAAGGACTCCAACAAAACGATATTTGCATAATAACAATAATTGCAATATAATCTATCCGCTGAAAATTGCCCAAACATTTTTTTATTCTCTTTATTTTTCGAAACTATCGGCTAAAACCCGCCTCCTTCGAGCGTATGTATACGTACACGTATATTATACACGTATATAAAATCGTGAAAAAATTCAAATCCAATTAAAAATAATTAACAGTTGCGTCGAAACTGCCGAGCAGCGTAAAGCGCACTTTTACGCCGAAAACCGTCGGCAGCGACTATTTATCCGACGCGATCCCGGCAGCGACGTGCATACTTTTGCAAAAGTCCCTGGCGAGCGGTGAAACTTAAACTGCGCGCGCCGAAGAAAAGACGGCGCCTCATTAGCATATTCCATCGTGGCCGCAGAAGAAATCGGCGGCGAGTAGTGCGCAACTCCTCGTGGCGAAAAGGAAGAAAAAGAACGCGGCCCGGGAAACAATGGGCAAAACAAATCGTCACCGTCACGTCCGGGCCAAACGAGCGGCCGCGCGCAACAATGCAAATCGCCCGCATTCCTACGTAGGTGTATATATACACCTATGCAGGTGTGTATATCTGCATATGAGTGTGTGAATTTACACATGTGCGAATTCATGAGCTTCATAAAATAAATCAGGTACAAAAAGTTGGGGAAAATTTTTTGAGGGTAGCATATACCTGACAAGGTTTTTCTGATACCTTTAGTATCAGAAAAACCTTGTTCAAGTTAGAGGATAAGGTTTTTCTGATACCTTTAGTATCAGAAAAACCTTATGTTCTAACTTGAAAAAATTCGTTAATATGACTATCTATTACTAACATTTTTTTCAGCTAAATTTATACTTTTAATTATGCGATTTCCACTTGTTTGATGTGAGATCCATGATCTTCAATAACATTAGTACGGTATAAAAGCTGATGAAAATAAATTATTTGAGAGCACACCTACCAAAAAAGATGTTTCTGAAACTTTAGGTGTCCTTCAACATAAAAAAAGAAAAACCGATTGCCAAAATTTTTACGCGATTTTTTTTTTTTTTTTTTTTATAAACAAATCCGCAAACTTCATAAAACAACTATACGGTAGAAAAAGTAACTGTAAAAAAAATTGTTGCTAGGGTATATTTGCCAGATAAATTTTTTCTGACTGTAACTGTATATAGGTGTATACACAGCCTCTTGAATGGAAAATAATAAGCGGCAAAAAGCGCAGCTATCGGAAATTCTTATCGGGAACTCGACGCGCTCCGATGGATGAGGAATCGGTATATGAAGGAGGAGGGATCGGATTCGTGCTTGGACGAATCGACAGGACGAGTGACTCGGAGCCGTTGCGAGAACAGATACTCGGAGTGCTGAGTGCGTAATCTCCGGGAAGCGGACTTCGCTGCGCTCGGAATTCGGGCAATGAGCGTTTTTTTTTATAAGAGAGAGAGGTGGTGGAAGAATTTCATTTTGATGGTGGAGAACGAGTGCAGGCGGATCTTTCGATAACGACGATGACTTTGTATTGGTTTTTATGGAGTGTTGAAAGTGGGAGAGTTGCAAAGTGTTTTGAAGAAAGGTTTAGCGAACGACTGCTTGTTATTCGCTTTTTATACGCGGAGAGTGTCAGAGATATCCGGACACGGATTTGGATGGAACTTTGGAAATTGTTTTCTAGATGTGAATAGTGAGACAAACCATTTTTATTTCAATTTAATGATTTTTTGTTTACAATGTTTAATTAAAAACATTAATATTGTTCGTAATAATATTATAGTATGTACTTTTCCGATTCCGACAACTTATTACGATTTTAGCGGTAAGAGAATTCGAAATAAATGTTGCATTTTATTTTGCTGCAAATACGTTAGAGACATTGGAATTCTCTTCCATTGCGCTTTCGAAGCATCGGTCCATTGGTGCCTTTAAATCGGCCATAATATCTTTTATGATTTCTTTTTAATCTGAAGTTGATAAAGTAAAGATAATTTTATTATTAAGGTCAATTTTTTCTCGTATAATGTTAAATAAATAAATATACTGTTAAATAAAAGTTAACAGTGCTAAAAAAAGTAGTATTTTAAGTAGTTAGTATTTTTTTTTCTTAAAATTACTATTTTAAGAAAATATTTCTTTCAAAGTTTTTCATATAAATACTTTTTCGAATCGACTAAAGATGAAACTATGAAACTAAATTTATTTTACAGTTTTAAAGAAAAGTTCCCTTGATTTTCCAAACATTTACTTTAAAAAACTATTAAAAAATACTTTGTTAAAATTATTTTTTTTCTTTTTTTTTGCAATGTATTATTATAGTTAACGTGGTTTGTAAATATAATTGGCTATTTGAAAATAGCTTTAAAATTGTTTTCAAATTTCATAACCCACGGGTGTGACACTCTCCTGGTTAGTTCAAGCAGACTACCAAAAGAACTTTATTAATTTTTTTGCAAATGTAAAACTTTGTCGAGTTAAGATGATAAAAAATGATACAATTAAAAGTACAACTGTACATTTGTTATCTTCCTAAAAGACATCCAGTCATTTAGATAAACGATTACACACGTGATGAGCTGCAGTAAAGCTAAATTGTGCATCATAAATCGATTAACGCTCGCGAATGCGAGAGTCAACTACTGTAAATTTTTTTTCTACAACAAAAAAAAATCTTTGTTCTATATTAAAAATAACTAAGTAAAAAAAATAATCATCTTAAATACTAAACAAAACGTCACCAATACATTGGAACGAGCTTCCACAAAATTCATTCATTCTTATCTTTTTTTCAACTTTAACAATCTAAATTTAATCATATTTCTTAATTATCTATATTTAAATTGTTAAATATTTAAATTTGATATATATTTTTTAAATTTAATTTTACTGTAAGAACATTTGGCCCTTAATAATTTAATATAAAATAAATTCATAAATATGAAAATTTTTCTTTCATAAACCTGTGCTACATTATTTAAAAATCAACTGAAAATTTTAATTTAATCGTCTTCTTTCTTTCTGTTTTCTTCAGTAAACTGTAAGTACAACAAGGGACTTACAATAGAATAAAGTCCTCATCTCTTAAAATACACAAATATAAAAATATAAGTAATTAAAAAATCAATTAATCAACATAATCAGATTATAACACTATATAACAATGTAAATTAATTCCTCGCGCGTAATCCACAAATAAGGAAAGATTCTAAATGCACACATCCAAGAAACAAAGGAAACCGCAACTCTTCCCCGGATAGTTCGCTAAGAAGCAACCCCCGCGTCGCGAAGCCCACGCGCCCGCGAAGACTCCAGACAAACGCACAATGCGCCGAGTTATACACAACTCCCCCTGCTCGTCAGGAAAGTCGAGCCTCGCCTTTGGAAACTCGCAGCCGTCGGCGGCGGCGGCAACAAAGAGCCTATACGTCCCGTCTCGTCGCGGCCAAGGAGGCGCCGCGCGTGGCCAATCGATAGAGCCCGCACGAAAACCGTCGGGGCACACGTGCTGCGCGCGCGCCGGCCGCTCGCTTCTTATACTCTTCCGTGTATGCCGCGCGATTCTTTCCCTCTTTTTGCGCAAGAGACGCACTCGACCGCGAGGAGTAGAGAGAAAGAGAGAAAAACGGAGCCCACGCCGTCGAACGACTTGCGCAAGTCGCCGGGTCTTCTGCGTTTTGCGTATGATGGACGAAGTGCCGACGAAAGTACACGTTGCATTGTTTTTGAAGCTATGCTTCTTATGGCGCGTCGCGTGAACTTGAGGGTAAATCCAAAAACTATGTAGAAAAGTATGAAA